>CAKOAT010188488.1:32048-46313 GCA_932364175.1 Eruca vesicaria subsp. sativa | reverse complement strand
TTTTATAAAACTCGAGAATCATTTTATAAAACTCGAGAATCGTTTTATAAAACTCGAGAATCGTTTTATAAAACTCGAAGAATCGTTTTATCGCGTTTTATAAAACTCGGGAGCATATTCTTCCCGCTACATTCATACGAATAAAAACACGCTCTTAAAAAACGCAAACTGATTTTTAATAAAGCCGCAAAAGCGGCAGGGACTCAGAGCCGCACACGGCCAGTCCGAAAAATATAACGGCCACGTTCGGCCAGATCAAACGGGCCAAAATCGGTACGACGGAATTAATAGCCAAAACTTTCCGCAAGAATACAAAAAGAACAGTTTGATAAAGCTCGAGAATCGTTTTATAAAACTCGAGAAATCGTTTTATAAAGCTCGAGAATCGTTTTATAAAACTTTAGAAATCGTTTTATAAAGCTCGAGAATCGTTTTATAAAACTCGAGAAATCGTTTTATAAAGCTCAAGAATCGTTTTATAAAACTAGAGAAATTGTTTTATAATGCTCGAGAATCGTTTTATAAAACTCGAGAAATCGTTTTATAAAGCTCGAGAATCGTTTTATAGAACTCGAGAAATCGTTTTATAAAGCTCGAGAATCGTTTTATAAAGCTTGAGAATCGTTTTATAAAGCTCGAGAATCGTTTTATAAAACTCGAGAATCGTTTTATAAAACTCAAGGATCGTTTTATAAGACTCGAGAAATCGCTTTATAAAACTCGAGAATCGTTTTATAAAACTCGAGAAATCGTTTTATAAAGCTCGAGAATCGTTTTATAAAACTCGAGAATCGTTTTATAAAACTCGAGAATCGTTTTATAAAACTCAA
The DNA here is from genome assembly GCA_932364175.1 of Eruca vesicaria subsp. sativa. Taxonomy (NCBI): domain Eukaryota; kingdom Viridiplantae; phylum Streptophyta; class Magnoliopsida; order Brassicales; family Brassicaceae; genus Eruca; species Eruca vesicaria. Next base: position 45,483 of record CAKOAT010188488.1, on the reverse strand, counting down.
GGATCGTTTTATAAGACTCGAGAAATCGCTTTATAAAACTCGAGAATCGTTTTATGAAACTCGAGAATCGTTTTATAAAACTCGAAGATCGTTTTTATAAAACTCAAAAGTCGTTTTATGAAATCCAAAGATCGTTTTATAAAACTCGAGAATTGTTTTATAAAATCGCAAAAAACCGCAAAAAACCGAAAAAGCCGTAAAACGCGAACTAGTCGCAACTAGTTCGCCCATCGGCGATCTAAGCCGGACCCGGCTTAGATCGCCGATGGGCGAACTAAGAAACACTCTCTAGATCGCCGAAGGGCGATCTAAGAAACACTCTCTAGATCGCCGATGGGCGATCTAAGGGTCACTCTTTAGATCGCCCATCGGCGTACTAAGCCGGACGCCGATGGGTGATCTAAGAAGCATTCTCTAGTTCGCCCATCGGCGTACTAAAAAACTTCCCGGACACTCCGCGTCTCGATTTCCCGCATTCCCGATTCGAAACTTACGACAAGGTCGTGTTCTGAACCACGGCCGAAATATCTCTCGTTCCATCTCGATCCGATTTACCGTTCGAATTTTACGATAAAAACCGTAAAACTTCGTTTTCTCGGAAAGAACTCGAGGAAATCGTATAAAACGGCAACNACTAAAAAACTTCCCGGACACTCCGCGTCTCGATTTCCCGCATTCCCGATTCGAAACTTACGACAAGGTCGTGTTCTGAACCACGGCCGAAATATCTCTCGTTCCATCTCGATCCGATTTACCGTTCGAATTTTACGATAAAAACCGTAAAACTTCGTTTTCTCGGAAAGAACTCGAGGAAATCGTATAAAACGGCAACGGTTAAACGAAACACCAAACATTGCCTAAACTATACGATTTATTCGAAATTTCTCGACGAAATCATAAAAAACGCGCTTTTAATAAACAACGCCGAGTAAGTCATAAAAAACGTGTTTTTAATAAAAAGTCGAGTAAATCGTAAAACTTTGCGATTAACTCGAGAAATTTATTAAAACGACGTCAGATCAGGAAACGATCCCGTAAAAAGTCGGAAAACGGTTTTTATCGCAAAACGGCCCGGAAAGACCTAAAACGCAATAAAAACCAATCTTGCGATTTTTACGGAATCTAACCTGCGGATTTGATAACGTTTTGACGGTTTACTCGCAGAAAGCAAATAAAAGTCAAGTTTCAACATAAAAGGAAGGTTTGAAGAGAAATAGAAGATTTCCGCAGAAGAAAAGGAAGGATCGAGAAGAATGGAAAATTCCCGATTTAAGTCAAATCTGGGCGAAATGGAAAGATCGGATAGCCAAGACGAGGAGTATATAAAGAGGAGGTCTAGGGCAGAAGCACACACACGAATTTCGGAGCTCTCACCACCAAAACTAGCATTTAGGAATCTTTCCGTTTTTCTGTTAGCGAGCTGCGTCTCAATTAGGGTTTTTCTAGTTCTTACGCTTTCGGCGATTCTTTTTGTACCAGTTCAACGCAGATTCGGAATAAGAACCTCTTTGCTCTCTATTTTTTTTTATTCTCATTTTAATTCTAAGTTATCGTTTTCTTATTTTCGTTGTGCGGTTCTCGCAGATAGCCGGTTCCTCTGGAAACTTAGGGTTTTTCCCGAAGTTTCCTTAATTACGATTTATTTGACAGTAGGGTGAAATCGACTCCCACACTAAGTCGTAAGCAATTTATGTCTATCTCGATCTATTGTTCTTTAACTGTTCAGACAAAACTCGCAAACCGATCCAATCTCTCGTACAACCGAGAAACGATCGCCACGCATTCGAGCGTACTCATCTCACTTCCTAAAGAAACAAGGAACTATAGACACTGACGTCGTCTTAAAACCGACTCGTTCCTAGAAATTTTCGTAAATCAGACATACTCCAAGTCATCATCAATCCACCATGGTCTTTAATCGACTAATCGGAAATATTCGGAAAATGCGATGCTTCGTCAACATCATCTCAAAACCAAACAACAATCTAAGATCCATCTAAACACTAAAGACTGATCCAAATCGTCTGGGAAATAGTCTCGACGACCATACAGCATCTCTCGTCGCAATCATACGGTTTAGAAAATCTCTGCCAAACTTCAGAGCGAAACTCGATCATTTGCCAAAGTCCTAAAAGATCTCTTCCAACTTGACAAAACAAGTTTCGTATAAGAATCTAAAAAATTATACGAGAAATCTTTAGGCATCAAAGCATTGCTCTCATTTTCCGTCGAACCAAGTGAGTCACGAAATAATATCAAGAACATTTGCGAAAAAAGAAAAATCGAGAACACAAGAAGCAGCAATAGAGAACACGTCCTTCATGCTCGCCGACTGATCCTATTGCTGGTCAAGTGATCCCTATTCTGCCTAAGAAACCCGCTGAAAAGTTTCGCAACTGGATCTCGGAGAAATAACCTTTGGTAAAACTCCTGAGTGACTCCAAAAAAACTATCACGGAAGAATGAAAAACAAAGCGGAAAAGTCTTCTTGTAAATCATCGGAAACATTGTTATCTCCACGCGTCGTGTCGATTTACTAAAATCATCAGCCGTTACTTATGCGAAAAATCCTTCGTATATTCAGGATCATGTCATAACGAAGCAAATTTCAAAAATAAACGTAACAGGTTTTGCGAAAAATACATCCTTATAGGAAAAACCAAGCTATACGATCCGACACTAGACGACCAATCTGAAGTTTGTTTCCTCGCATCACTATCGGAAAAATCTCATTCCTTAGCCCTGCAGTTCACGAGCATCTGCCCTCGTTCCTCTCGATTACATCAAGAACAAAACCATCCCGCAGCTGACTCCGCATGGGCTCGGCACTGAGCTTCTTAAGTTTCGTCTCCCTCGGGCAAAAAATGAAAACAACTTCCATACAATCAAAGGAAAGATTGTACAAAAAATTCATCATACAAATCGAACCTAAAACGGAAAAACATTTTCTACAACCACGGGCATACTTGGCATATTAAGCTCGAGAAACGCTACTTGGCCCTTGTCCAATCACGCTTCACTTCAATGCCAAGTTTACAAACCGACTCGACATTATTGATAGCACGAAAGTGTCGTGGTCTAATCCTCTACCAATTACGTCCTTGGCTGTGCAGCTGAATACAACCTTCATACCAAGCCAATACATTCAACGGATAATGTAAACTTGTCGAAAATCGACTAAGTTCTGTATTCTCACGATTCTCTCTATTTCCGTAGCGAGTTGCCTACAAAATCCAACGTGTGAGAAAACACTCGTAAAAAAGCTCCTGAAGCCATACGAGTTATCCTTAAAATATATGAAAAGATCTCAGAAAGCCAATACTTCGCAAAGCACTGTAATTAAAGACGCTTGGTTTCAGGTAAAATTTACACGACCCCTCGGTCCTAACTGCTCTAGCATGAATCAAACTACTTAACATCCAAACACGGAAATTGGTATGAAGGAATCAATAATCAAAACTTTCCGCAAAATTAAAAATACGTTTTATAAAACATGAGAAGTTGTTTTATAAAATTCTAAGGACTTTCCGAGCAAAGGAAATCCGCGGAAAACTTGGAGATCGTAATCTCGGAAGAACGAACGAAATAATCCCGATTACACGATTGCCCAAGTTAAGAGAAAAACTGCAAAAAACCGCGTCCACCGTAAACCGCGAGCAGGTTCGACCGAACCGGTTCAACGTACGACGAGCCGAACCAGCCGATTCAGCTTGCCGTATGGAAAACTGGTCGCCGTACGGCGAATAGGTTCGACCGAACCGGTTCTTCGTCCATTGAGTCTGAGATCTAGAAAAAGATTCAGAGAAGAGGGATATAGGGACAAAAGAAAACATAATATGACTACTTATTTACTCAGATACCTGCTGGGGTAAGAATCCAAGTACCCTATGATCGATACTCCCAAGGTAAAGCATGCACATCATTTTATATAAGAAATGAGGTTAGTAGAGTCAAGCTAGTATTTGCTAAGTTGCTGGTAGAATGGATTTGGTTGCTAAGCTAGGATATGGTTTATAAATTATTTCTGAGGTTAGCACTTATTTGATATGGTTGCAACAAAGTAGAGGTGATAATAGTAAGTTATAGATTTTGTGAGTCCCTACGATTTCAAACCTCTTTGAGAGAGATTGCCTGTTTGTTTTGCTTGAGGACAAGCAAAGGGGTAAGTCCAGGGGAGTTGATATACCATGGATTTTACCCATTATTAGACATGGTATATAAGTGTTTTAAGATAGCTTTATTATTTTTTGGAGTATTTTTAGAGTATTTACAGGTTCAGGTACGTTCAGGAGAAATATGGTGACTTTGGTGTCTTTTGGAGCCGTTTGAGTGCAAGACTGCACAAATGCGTCAGATGTTTAGCCATGGATAGAGACTTTCCAACCATTATATATTTCCCATATTTTGACACAAGATATAGATTTGAGTTAGCTTTCCAATTCCACTGGTTTGAGGTCAATCAACATCTTGTAGCAGAAGTTATGCATGTTTTACTGAAGAGTGGTCAGTCTGCCTCGCGAAAGGAAGCGGTCAAGAAGATAAAGAAGAATCGCTCGATGCAACACACTTGGTGCCGATCGATGGAGATCCCAGAACACCAGCCGAGTATGTTTATGACTGATTTTGTCCCAGGAGTTACCACAAATTACCAGAATGCCCTTGGACGACCAGAAACCCTTTTTATCTGTTTTGCAAGCCATTGTTGACGGCTACGCTCTTTTTGTTTTATTGTTCTTAGTTATTGGAGAGAAGGGAGGAACTCCATAAGATTCCTCCTGGAACTCCTTTGTTTGTTTGGTTTTTATATTTTATACCTAATCTATCTATCTATTCTATCAATGATTTTTGTGACAAACTTCATGCTATAGTAGTTCCACCTATTAGGTTTAGGGTTCAAATAGGTTAGAGGGGTTAGCCCCAACTAAAGGATTGTTAGTTGTGTTATTCATCAATAGGATGTTCTTAACGCTCATGATTCTAGAGTAGCTAACTAGAAACAATGAATCCCGGATTACTTAGGTTGGATTAGAGATATTTATGCAATTTTGATAGTCCTGAACACATTCCTATTAAGCTAAGATTGTTAGAAATATAATGAGAAAAAATTACTAGAGTGTTATAGAAAAGTTGGTATATTACTAGAATAACATAGATTTTCTAAAAATTACTAGAATGTTTTCTGACTCCTAGTAAATTACAATAAACACCCTTGTTTAATTTTGTTACTATTGATACAAATTTTAATTATTAAATCAACATCATAATTATGCAATCCACGCACTAATTTGTGTCATCAACAATTACAATGCAAATTCAACAGTCACATATCTCCGGAGAATAAAATAAAAAGTCATAATGTCACAACTTCTTCGTCACAACTTCCGTTAAACCCTAACCGAGTACGAAATCACGAAATCATCTTTGTCACAACTAATACTCTCCTATCGAACTATTTCCGATATCGTAAATCATCTCCGATATCATCATCGTAGACATTCTCTTCTTCGCAAAAGTTTCGACGTAATCTTATCTACGACATCATCTTCAATGGTATGTTGTGACAGAGTTTGATTTATATTGTGACCGAGTTTGATTTATGACGTGGTTGAGTTATCGATTATGTTGTAACTGAGTTATTGTATGGTGTGGCTGAGTTGATTTTGATTTACGTTGTGAAAATATAGTTTTCCATTTCGACTGAATTATAGATTATGTTGTGGCTGAGTTATTGATTATGATCCGGATGAGTTATTGATTATGTTTTGGCTGAGTTATTGACTACTGTGGCTGAGTTATAGATTATGTTGTGGCTGAGTTATTGATTATGTTTTGGCTGAGTTTTGTTTCTATTACGACTGTGTTATATGGTGGCTGGGTTATTTATTGTGTTGTGGCTGAGTTTTGTTTTTATTATGGCTGATTTATATATATGTGTCTTAGGATCAGATGGCTATTTCTGAAGATCAAGCACGGGATTATCCTCCACGAACTTACGCTAAAGGGGCTTCTAATCTAGAAAATAAAGATTTTAATCACAATTTGCAGATGGGAGATTTCCCTACCGTCAGAGAAGCAATAGAACATGATGTGTGGGATCACATGAGGCAGGGTCCTCTTGGAATTATTGTTAAGCTAGCTGAACGCAAAAGCGTGTGGTCTGGTAGGACTGTCCACTATCTACTATGTCGACAGCTTCAAGTATACACGAAGGAGATTTGGAGTCTAGTTGGTGATGAACCTATCAGGTTTAGCTTACACGAATTTGGTGAGATCACCGGGTTAAACACAGATCCACGTGCAACAAAAAGTTTTTAACATGACCAATACAAAGCGTTTTGGGAGGAGTTGAATCTGCCGCTTGGGGTGGGACCCAAATTAGATAAACTGAGGGCAGCATTAGAGGTATGTCCGGCCTAGATTTTTGAAAAGCGTGAATGGTTAGGGCTGTTACTTCTTCAAGCCATGGGACTTTATGTTTTGCATCATAATTCTAGAATACCGTTTGAATGTGCAAAAAGAGTATTCGACGATGAAGCCATGATGATGTATCCATGGTGTCAGACTGCATATGAAGTTCTTATTGACTCTATCAAGATGTTGAATCCACAAGGAAGGACATACACCATAAGCGGTCTGAAGGACGTGTTATTGGTTTGGGCGTATGAATCTATCATTTGTTTTGGAGAGCGTTTTGGGAGGGTGGTCAATGAGCAAGAAGTTCCAATTTTTCGATGGGGTGGAAAGCGTACACGTTCAAGTTTTGATACTGTCATTACTGAGGAGATTAGAGAACATGGCGAGGTAAGGCTGGGTTTTTTTGGTATTTGATGCCTGAGTTAGTATCTATATAGTGGCTGAGCTTTTTGGTATTGGTTATCTGATGGCTGAGATAGTGTTTATATGGTGGCTGGGTTTTTAGTACTTTGTTGCTTTGTTATTAATTGTTTTATGGCTGAGTTATTAGTTGTTTTATGAACACATCAAAATAGTATTAAAGCACAAAAAACGCAGCCACCATATAAATACTATCTCAGCCTCTTGGTTTTAGTTATTTGATGGCTGAGTTAGTATGTAAATAATGGCTGGGTTTTTTGGTATTAGTTATTTGATGGCTTAGATAGTGTTTATATGGTGGCTGGGTTTGGGTACTTTGTGGCTGAGTTATTAGTTATTTTATGGTTGAGTTATTAGTTTTAACGGCTGAGTGATTAGTACTTTGATGGTTGGTTTATTATGTATTTGGTGACTGGTTTTGAAGGTGCGCGTGAGAAAAATGGTTATGAAGGACTCCGTAGAAGAGATGTTTCCTCAGTGGCCGGATGAAGTAGATGACCCGCAACTCGTTAACTTGATAACAGACATATATACAGGTCGGTTTGTTGGAGGTTTTTGGGGAACACAGATGAAACGCAAACAAACAAAGGCTGGTGTTTCGTCAGAGGCTGAGCCACCCATTAAAAAGCAAAAGAAAGTGAGAAGCTTCCAATAGGAAGAAGCTGTTGTGGAGGGAAAAGGTGCTTGCGAGAAGGAAGGTACAGATGACATTGGGAACAATCCGGTAATGGTGAGATTAATGTATACTCTGAATATAATTGCCTCAAAAAAATAGACAGCTACGATAACAGATTCGAAAACTTTGAAGCGCTGTTATCCAGAATAGAGTCCAAAGATATCGAGTCTAGAGATACGAACATTGCTGATTTAGTGAGAGTTGCAGTGGAGGATTGTGGGAACCGAAATTCACACCGTCGATTTCCGTAAAATAAGAAAACTTAGGAAAACCCTAATTTTCCAAAGGACCCGGATCTCTGCGAGAGCCAACGACAAGTAACCAAATAAATGCGGAAAATATGAAAAACATGATAAAACGATTTTATAAAGAAAGTTGATCTTATTTCGAATTCGCGTAAGAGTGTTGCGATCTTTTCAAGATATTACAAAGGCTTTGGCCGCAGGAGCCATCAACGAATTATCAACATAAAACCCTAAGCCTAGTCGAGTCGCAGCTCGATAACAAAAGACGAAAAAGATAAGAAAAAGAGAGTTTGATTGATTTCGGACTGAACCTTATAAAAGGCTGCCTACGTAACCCTTTCGAGGATCAAGTCGAATGTAGTACAATTGGTAGAGCTGGACAAGAGATCGAACTGCCTATGCGAGTTTGTCTAGTGATTGACTGCCAGTCATAGAAATCGAACTTGTCGAGAAATAAGCCTAAATTTCTAAGTGCAGAGAGTTCTGAGTCTAAAAGAGTTGTAAAAAAATGTCCCCTTGCTCTGTCCTTGGCCTTCTGCTTATATACTCCCTCCTTAGGCGGTTTAGTCCTTTCTTTTCGCCCAGATTCGAGTTTATCGGGAATCTTCAATTTATCTCGATCTTTCCATTTTCGTTGCGGAAATCTTCTATTTTTCTTCAAACTTGACATTCACCTTCAAACTTGACATTTATCTTCTTTCTGCGAGTAAATCGTCAAACCATCATTTCATCTTTGGGCTGGATTTCGTTTAAAGTCGCAAGTGGGAATTTATCGCGCTTTTGGGCTGTCCAAGCCGTTTTGTGATAAAAACCGTTTTACGATTTTAGACGAGATCGTTTCCTGATACGATGCTGTTTTTATAAGACTTCTCGAGTTAATCGTATAGTTTGACAATGTACGATGTTCCGTCTAATCGTTGCCGTTTTATATGACCTTCCCAAATTTTACAATTTTTATTGTAAAACTTGAATGGTGAGACGGATCAAGACGAAATTAGAGACATTTTGACCATGGTTCAGAGCATGATCGAATCGAAGGGTGTATGCCTTACGTCAAGGATGCGGGAGATCGAGGTTCAGAACGGTCAGCTCGCCGTACGGCGAGCTGCTTTGAGTCGACCAGCTCACCGTACGGCGAGCTGCTTTGACTCGACCAGCTCTCCGTACGGTGAGCTGGTCCGGGTTGGTTCAGCTCGCCGTACGGCGAGCTGCTTTTGCGGTTTTTCGCTTAACTTGGGCAATCGTGTAATCGGCGATTGTTTTGTTCGTTCTTCCGAGATGACAATCTCTTAGTTTTCTCCTGATTTTCTTTGTTTGGAAAGTCCTTAGAATTTTATAAAAAACCTTCTCGTGTTTTATAAAACATATTTTATTTTTGCGGAGAGTTTTAGCCATTGATTCCGCCGTGACCAATTTTGACACCTACATTTATCCCCCAGCTCGCTAGAACCTTGAGCCTCTAGCATGAGGTTCTTGCGAGTGGTTAGCCAGGTTTAGGTAAATTAGGCGGAATTAATAGTTGGAAAGGTCCGTTGAAAGTCATCTTTCCACTCTCCAGGGAGCGGAAAGCGTTTAAGATTAGTGCTGCGCCTTGTGAAGGCTGCCCACGTACCTTATTGATGGGATCAAGCCTTTCGTAGTTCGTTTTGGAGTTAAGGTTCGTATGACCTGTTTGCTAGTGAGACCTTTACAGTCTAGTTATCTGTTGTGTAGAAATTATCGAGCATATTTATGTCGATGGCATCTTGTATTGGACCTTTTCCAGCCTTGTGACTAGCCTTGTAGGCTGTTTGTTCTGGCCGAGTGTGGTCGTTACAGTTTTCGGACTGGCCGTGTGTGCCTCTGAGTCCCTACCACTTTGCGGCTTTATTATAAATCAGTTTGCATTTTTAAGAGCATGTTTTTATTCGTATGAATGTAGAGGGAAGAATATGAGTTGTCGTTTCATAGTGTAACTCTTTTAGGAGATGCTCTTGTTCGTTTGCTCGTTCCGGAATGTTTCGAAATTCGGTGAGCGTTTAGATATGAACGAAGAGACATGCCTTTAGGATCTCGAATCATGCCTTGAGACGTTAGAGACCAGTGTGCTGGGTTTAGGGAAAGACCTAGGTTTACTTTCGAATTGAGGCTATGCGATGACTAGTCGGCTTTCGTTTTTCCTGTTGCAATTTTAACCTGATTCCATACCGATTGAGTCCGCGAGAGGTTCTTGGCTTATACGACTCGTGTGGTTGGAATCGAGCATCTCACCGGGGACAACTTTTAAGCCTCCCGGAAATGCTGACCAACATTTTGGATTTCTTTTATAGCGCTATTACCCTTGTGTCGGGTGTTCGAGAGCTATCTCTGCGAGATAACTTAAGTTTGCTTAGGACTTTTGCGAGTTTCTTAGGATCAGCAACAAACTTTTAGGTGGTAGGTGTTAATGTTGTTTGGGCCTTCGCGAAGTATTCATATCTTGTTCGTATTTTATTGTTGCGGATGGACTGTTAGGTCTTCCAAGAAAATTACTTTATCGAGGAAGGTATTTGTGTTGAAAAACTGTTCATCAGGCGTCTGCAACGTCTCGCAATGCCGAAGATCGGTTTTTATTTCGTATGCCGAGTTTCATGTTAGAAACGTTTGCGGGCTCGAAGATTTTGCGCGGTGTTGCGAGGGTTTTGTCTTAACCTTGCTTTGAAGAAACACTTTGACTTGCTTTGCAGACATTTGCAGACAAAACTTAAGTTTGTGGGAACCGAAATTCACCCCTGTCGAGTTTACCTAAATATAGGAATTTAGTGTAAACCCTAATTTCCCAGAGGACCCGGCTATCTGCGTAACTGCACACAAGCAATCAAGAACACGATATGAATAAGTAAAATAAGTATGAAAAGACATTGAGAGCAAGAAGGATCTTATTCCGAATTCGCGTAAAAACGCTACAACAAGAGTAGCCTTAGCTGCGTGAGCCTTCGGCGAGATTCCTAGTTCTAGCAATCTAAGACTAAAGCCCTAGTTGAGACGCAGCTCAATAACAAAAACGGAAATATTCCTAAGTGGTACGTTTTGGTGGTGAAAGCTCTGAAAAACTCCTCTTTTGTCATGTCCTTGGCCTTCTGCTTATATACTCCCTCTTTAGGCGGTTTAGTCCTTCGTTTATGCCCAGATTCGAGTTTATCGGGAATCTTCCATTTATCTCGATATTTCCATTTTCTTTGCAGAAATCTTCTATTTATCTCCAAACTTGAAATTTATCTTCAAACTTGACATTTATCTTCTTCCTGCGAGTAAATCGTCGAACCGTCATTGTATCTTTGGGCTGGATTTCGTTTAAAGTTGCAAGTGGGCTTTTATCGTGCTTTTGGGCTGTCCGAGCCGTTTTGTGATAAAAACCGTTTAACGATTTTAGACGAGATCGCTTCCTGATACGATGCCGTTTTTTATAAGATTCCTCAAGTTAATTGTATAGTTTGACAATGTACGATGTTCCGTCTAATCGTTGCCGTTTTATACGATCTTCTCGAACTTTATGAGAAAAGAAGACTTTTACGATTTTTATTTGTAAAACTTGAATGGTAAGACGGATCGATACGAAATGAGAGACGTTTCGACCATGGTTCAGAGCATGATCTAATCGAAGGACGTATGCCTTACGACAAGGATGCAGGAGATCGAGGCTCGGGACGGTCAGCTCGATGTACGGTGAGCCGAACCAGGTTGGTTCTGGTCGCCGTATGGCAAGCTTGTCCGGGACCGACCAGTTCGCCGTACGGCGAGCTGAACCGGCTGGTTCGGATCTTCGTACGTTGAACCAGTTCGGTCGAACCTGCTCGCGGTTTACGGCGGACGCGGTTTTTTGTGGTTATTCGCTTAACTTGGGCAATAGTGTAATCGGCGATTATTTCGTTCGTTCTTCCGAGATGACGATCTCCAATTTTTCCGCGGATTTCCTTTGTTCGGAAATTCCTTATCATTTTATATAACAACTTCTTGTGTTTTATAAAATGTATTTTTATTTTTGCGGAAAGTTTCTGTCATTGCTTCTGTCGTACCGATTTTGACCCCAATAGTTAGCCCCCCAGCTCGTAAGAATCTTGGAGTTCTTGCGAGTGGTTCGAACTTGTTCGGAAAGTTTAGTAGAATTAGGCGGAACTGGCCAAAAGTCCAAAGGTGAATAGTAAAACATTTTCTTATAAGTATATGGAGTAAATTTTCAAATTCTTTACTCATTTCCTTCCATAACTTTTCTAAGGTTCAAGAAATTTTCTCTCTTCCTTTCCCTTTGAATCTCTTTCTCTCATGTTTACTAAACATGTTTTCGAAGAGAAGAACTCGTTCCGAAACCAGTTCTGATCATCGTGGTTTTGAAGGAATGAACTCACAGCCTCGTGTTGTGGTTCCGAAGGAAGAGTTTTCGATACCATTGGTTAATTCAGAAAACGCTGAAGCGTATTGGGCGGCTGGAGGTGGCACGAGGCCCAGCAGACCTGGAACCTGGTTTCCGCCTCCATTCCATGCTAATTGTATTTTCGGATGCCCGAGTTTGGTCTCTCCCAATGGTCTCTACTCCATTCGGGAGTTTTGCCGAGTTCCAAAGGCGGTAAAGTTTCGCCTTCCGCTATCTGGAGAGAGTGAAAAAGTTTTGCCCGAAGGCTTTTTCACATGCTACGACGTATTTTTAACGCAATGTCATTTGTGGTGTCCGATTCCGGAGATCATTGTTCGATACCTTCAATGACTTGGGCTATCGATTAGCAAATTGACCCCATGCAGCTTGCAACAACTCGATGGTCATTTTACGTTGAGTTATGAGCGAGGAATAATCCTTAGCGTTGATCACCTCGAGGGTTTACTGAAACCCGAGGAGACGACACGAAGGATTAACTTATCGCCTCGCTAGGAGATAGTCAGTGGTTGCTTGTCGAACTACCCTTCTTAGAAGAAGAATGTGGGAGTCGATTTCACCCTACTGTCAAATAAATCGTAAATAAGGAAACTTTGGGAAAACCCTAAGTTTCCAGATGAACCGGCTATCTGCGAGAACCGCACAACGAAAATAAGAAAACGATAACTTAGAATTAAAATGAGAATAAACGAAAATAGAGAGCAAAGAGGTTCTTATTCCGAATCTGCGTTGAACTGGTACAAAAAGAGTAACCGAAAGCGTAAGAACTAGAAAACCCTAATTGAGACGTAGCTCTCTAACAGAAAAACGAAAATATTCCTAAATGCTAGTTTTGGTGGTGAGAGCTCTGAATTTCGTGTGTGTGCTTCTGCCCTAGACCTCCTCTTTATATACTCCTCGTCTTGGCTATCCGATCTTTCCATTTCTCCCAGATTTGACTAAATCGGGAATTTTCCATTCTTCTCGATCCTTCTTTTTCTTCTGCGGAAATCTTCTATTTCTCTTCAAACCTTCCTTTTATGTTTAAACTTGACTTTTATTTTCTTTCTGCGAGTAAACCGTCAAAACGTTATCAAATCTGCTGGTTAGATTCTGTTAAAATCGCGAGATGGGTTTTTATCGCGTTTTAGGTCCTTCCGGGCCGTTTTGCGATAAAAACCGTTTTCCGACTTTTTACGGGATCGTTTCCTGATCTGACGTCGTTTTTAATAAATTTCTCGAGTTAATCGCAAAGTTTTACGATTTACTCGACTTTTTATTAAAAACACGTTTTTTACGACTTACTCGGCGTTT
>CAKOAT010188488.1:853-31543 GCA_932364175.1 Eruca vesicaria subsp. sativa | reverse complement strand
CTCGAGCTTTATAAAACGATTTCTCGAGTTTTATAAAACGATTCTCGAGTTTTATAAAACGGTTTCTCGAGCTTTATAAAGCGATTTCTCGAGTTTTATAAAACGATTCTCGAGTTTTATAAAACGATTCTCGAGTTTTATAAAACGATTCTCGAGTTTTATAAAACGATCCTCGAGTTTTATAAAACGATCCTCGAGTCTTATAAAACGATTCTCGAGCTCTATAAAACGATTTCTCGAGTTTTATAAAACTGTTCTTTTTGTATTTTTACGGAAAGTTTTGGCTATTCATTCCGTCGTACTGATTTTGACCCCAACAGTTAGCCCCCCAGCTCGTAAGAATTGTGAGATTCTTGCGAGTGGTTTGAGCTCGTTTGGCGAGTTTGGCGAGTTTGGTGGAATTAGGCGGAAGTTTAATGGCCAAAAGTCCAAAGGTGAATAGTAAGATTCTTCTCTATAACTATATGGAGTGAGTTCTGGAAATTTTTCATTCATTCCTCCATAACTTGCTTAAGTTTTTAGGAAGACTTCTTTCTACTTTCTCTTCTAGATTTTTTTCTTTCGATTACCCAACATGTCTTTCGGACGGAGAATTTCTGATAATGCTCATGCGTCAATCTTTAATCCGAGCGACCTTGACACTTCCGGCAGCTGTTCTCTCCCCAAGCCGGTCTTCCAACGTTTCTTACCGACTAAGGAAGAGTTCGCAGACTACTATTCAGCCGTGAGAGCCGCGGAGGTGCCGCCTCCGAATTTATGGGTTCCGAAAAGAAAGAATCCTCGAAAGAAGGTAGTTGGCGTGAGCACGAGTACCGTTGGTTCTCTCAGATATTTGAAAAATACCTGCGCGATCCCCGAGTCGGTTCAGTTTTGCATCCCTGCCGAGGGTATGAGTGCCGGGGATCCGCCTTCGGGTTATTTCACGTGCTATGAAGCCTTTCTGTTAACCTGCCATCNGAATCCTCGAAAGAAGGTAGTTGGCGTGAGCACGAGTACCGTTGGTTCTCTCAGATATTTGAAAAATACCTGCGCGATCCCCGAGTCGGTTCAGTTTTGCATCCCTGCCGAGGGTATGAGTGCCGGGGATCCGCCTTCGGGTTATTTCACGTGCTATGAAGCCTTTCTGTTAACCTGCCATCTATGGTTTCCCATTCCTTGGGCCATTTTTGAATTCTTGAATAGGTTTGGAGTACCGTTCGGCCAACTACACCCTAAAGGCTTACAGAACGTTATCGGGATTCTGGTGTTGGGGTACGAACGCGGTATGTCCCTTGACGCGGATTATCTTTTGTCCATATTGACGTTCAAGGTGAGGAAGGATGGTTTTTATCTAGCCCCTCGACGGGGCATGACGGTTGTTGGCGGGCTTACCTCGAATGATCACGACTGGATTTGCCGTTTCTTTTATGTCAAAATTGACGGCGAATCGGTGGAGGAGAGTTGTATTCCTTTGATTAGGGCTGCGCGGGCGACAAACGGTATTTCATTAACGTGATACCCATATCTGTGTCAACATTGGTTTTAACTTTTTCGTTTGTTTCGCAGTGCCTGCGCTTCCGGTACCGATGCTTGAAGATTTTCCGAAGGTTATGAATCTTCTGCGCGGTGGCCCGCTTCATTGGGGATTTTTTTCTCCGAAAAGGATCCGTCGTGCTGCCGCCTATTATTGGTCCGGTTTTTCTCGTGATGGTCATGCCGATCTTAAGGCGGACGATGGCGCGGAGGAGAGGGAAAGATCTAGATCTCCGAAGGATAGAGAAGTTCCGGTTGATCGTGATCCGGCATCTATCGACGATTTTGACATCGAGGATCTTATCGATTTTTCGCCTTCCGAATTCGATCCGGCTGAGACGTCATCTCGAGGGCCANGGAGGAGAGGGAAAGATCTAGATCTCCGAAGGATAGAGAAGTTCCGGTTGATCGTGATCCGGCATCTATCGACGATTTTGACATCGAGGATCTTATCGATTTTTCGCCTTCCGAATTCGATCCGGCTGAGACGTCATCTCGAGGGCCAGCCGACACACCGTTTGCGAAAGCGTCGAGGCTTTTCAACAAGGTTTGCCTAATCATTTGTATGATTGTATACGTACGTTTTTATGAAGGATGTTTGCTCTGTTTTGCAGAGTCTTCGCTTTATGAGCGAGGCGGTGAATGCGAATAGTGCGGAGCTTCGCGGGGCCGAATCCAGGGCTGCAGCAGCAGAGGCGGAGGCTGTTCGTATCAGAGAGGAGATCGACGCTAATTTCTCTCGTGCCCAGGATTTGGCCGCGAAGGAGACTGTTCGTGTGAGAGAAGAATATGAAGCTGAATCCCGTCGAAGCTTAGAACTTTCCGACGCGATGGCCCGCCGTGCTCGTAGGGCAGGCAAAAGAGAGGTTGCTGCGGAGTTGATGGCTCGGCGCGAGCGATTTGCAACCGGCTATTCGGATGCGGAAGCTGTTCAACGGGCGCATGGTGATTATCGCGAATGTCGCGGAACCGTTCATGGGTTATCCCTGACTCAGAATGAAGGGTACTTGTTTGCTAAGAAATCCAAAATGCGATGGGGAGATTTGAATCGGGAAAAAGATATGCAGTCCGAGTTTTTTGACCTTAAGGAGCATATGTGGGATCAATGGAACCCCGTCGTGGTATCGCCAGATTCGGTTGAAGTCGGTCCTGGAATTTCGGATGTAGATGGCGAAGTCGATCAACCTGGGTTTGATGACTTCGATGTTTGATGTTCTTAGTTTTTTCGATTTTGTCGTTGTTTTTCCGGGACTGGCCGTTGGTGGCTTTGAATCCCTACCGCTGGGCGGTGTGTATTCGGATGTTTAATAAGAAAATATTTTCTAAGTATGAAAATCGTTTTTTTTTATGTTAGATGTAGAGGAAGGAATATGAGTTGTCATCTCGTACCTAACTCTTTGGTGTAAATCGTCCGATTCGTTAACTCGGGAGATTTTGATTTTCGCGAGTGCTTAGATGTGGGCGAAGAGACATGCCTTCAGGATCTCGATTCATGCCTTGAGACGTTAGCGACCAGTGTGCTGGGTTTAGGGCAAGACCTAGGTTTACTTTCGGATTGGGGCTGTGCGATGACTAATCGGCTTTCGTTTTGCCCGTTGCAATTTTAACCTGATTCCATACCGATTTAGAATCCGCGATAGGTTCTCGGCTTATACGATTCGTTTGGTTGGAATCGAGCATCTCACCGGGAGACTGTCCCGGAAGTGCTGACCAAAAATTTGGATTTCTTTTATAGCGCGCTATTTTATCCTCGTCGGATGTATGCGGACCGATAGGTCAGTGCGTTTGTTTAGGACGGCTAGCGTGCTCGACGGGGCCAATCGCCGAGCGTTCGTGTTTTTATAGTCGCGGACAGACTGTGGGGAAATATTTTTCTTCGAGAATTTAGGCGACGTCTCGCCCGTTCTTTCCGAAAATATTTTGATATGCGAATTTTTGTAAAAAATGATTGAGTGATTGTTACTGCGGAAGCGTTTTTCCGGATTTGCGTTTTTCGATGGTAGCGGAGATATTCTAACTTTGTCTTTATTAAAAATTTCGAAAAATTTTCGATTACAAAGTTAAAAGAAATTTTGCAAAAAATTTTGGGAGTATACGAATACTCGTATACTCGCCCACTCCCCCCCCCCGGGGGGGGGGGGGGGGGGGGGGGGGGCTTTGGAAAGGGGGATAGCTGAACTCGTCTTTAGGCGAGCTGCCTACGTATTCCTTTCGGAAATCAAGCCATCTCGTAGTTCTGATAGTTTGTGCGAGTGTGTTTACTCGGCTTTCGTAGACTTCTCGATCGCTTCGGTCGCGGGATCAATGTCTTTGTCTGGGATTGTCTCCTCCGGTTGGGCGGAAGCGATGGGTGCGGAAACTTTTGGTTTCTCGGCCGTTGCTTGCTTCGGGTCGTTGTCTGCGGGCGGTGGCGTGACCTTTGCCCGTTTTGGTTTCACGATCGCGACCGCTAATTGTCTCAGCTTATGTTCGGCCAGGAAGCAAGATCGCGATTGTCTTTGGCATCCCCAAATTACTGCGACTCCCCTAGGCGTCGGGAATTTGATGCCTAAGTGATACGTGGACAGAATCGCCTTCATGGAATTTATCCAAGGTGTGCCCATAATCACGTTGTAGATAGCAGGGACATCAACTACCGCGAAGTTAATGATTTTCGTCACTTCTTTCGCGACGACCGGTAGTCGGATTGATCCCAAGGTCATTGACGTTTCGCCGGAGAAACTAGTCAGCGGTTTTGGAATCGGCTCGACTTCCGAGAGGTCGATTCCCATTCGCGCTAGCGTGTTGCGGAAGATGACGTTGACCGTGCTTCCGGTATCAACCAGGATTCGCGTAACCTCTAGATCGCTTATCACAAAATCGATGACAAGGGGATCGGCATGCGGTTGGTCGATTCCGCCGGTTTCAGCATCGTTGAAAGAGATTACTCCTGTCGGAGAATCGTCCATCGGCACCTTCCAACTTGAGCCGGTTTCGGCTTTACGCTGGTAGGATTTTATCGACGAGACAGTGTCGTCAAAGTATGGCGATTCACCGATGATCATGTTGTTTTTCGGCGGTTAGCATCGTTACCCTTCTCGTCTGTTCTTCTTCCGCCTTTTTCGCCCGACTGATTTCCCTGAGGCGGGGTTTGCGCGTTTTTGTCATTCTTCGGAACGCGGTCCGAATGCGGATGAGATCCTTGACACTTGATATCTCGGAAAGTTCTCCCGTGGCTAGCTTTGCGGCCAGTCTGGCGCCGAGAAATTTGCAGTTCACGGTGGAATGACCATGGGTTTGGTGGAGGTCGCAGAAAGAATTCTCGTCGTAATTCGGATTTCTTGTCCACGTGTTTCCCGTAGTTCGCCCTTGCTCCGAACCGGAGTTGACAGCGTAGTTATGCGCCCCTCGGAGATCATGTCCCTCGTGATGGACAAATTTGTCGTTACGAGAGATTTTCCTTTTCTGCTCCTGCTCGGACGCGTTATCCTTCGCGGATGTTTTCGCCGGCTTATGCTTCTCAGACAGGATTTTAGTTTCCTCTTCGATAGTTATGAAGTCGGTGGCCTTATGGAGTGCATCCTGGATCGTCCGCGGTTTTTCGAGAGTTATCCATCTGCGGAACCCTGATTTATACCAGAGCGATTTTCTTAACGCGTCGATGGCGGCTTTGTCGCTGATCCCGCTAACCCTAGCCATGACGAGTTTGAATCTGCTCATGAAATCGCGGAGAGATTCGTCCTCCTCGTGTACCAAGCTCCAGAGATCGGCGTCGGAGGTCTCTGGGTTAATGAACATTGAGTACTGTTTCAGGAACTCCGAAGCCAGTCGACTGAAACTTCCGATCGAGTTTCGCCTAAGTTTGGCGAACCATTCAAGCGCGGCTCCTTCTAGGTTTTCGACGAAGAGGCGACAGTAACCTGCGTCTTTTTCGTGGTCCTTGAGCTTGGCTCGTCCCATGGTGATCTGGAACGCTTGCAGGTGCGCTTTGGGATCGGTCGTCCCGTCGTAAGTTGGCACCTTAAGCTTTCCGGGATCGGGCAGTTTGATCTCGGTGATGCGAGCCATGAAGGGCGTTTTCCGAGACTTGTACAGCAGCCGATCGATCTCGGGTGCGGCGCTGGTCGCGTGGTGAATCTGAGATTTCACCGCTTTTACCGCTGCAGCCGTTTTGGTAATGTATTCGCGGAGAGCGCGAATCTCGGTCTGATCGCCAGCAGTTTTCCGACCCCGTCGGCGTTTGCTGCGAGTGACCGGAGATCGCTCCTCGGCGGTTTTTGCGTGTCGTGCGAAGTCGGGTTCCCCTTCGTCTCCAGTAAAGGAACGTTCGGGAGACGACTCCGGTTGAGGACTGCGAGTTTTCCTTCTCCTGGGATGGACGTCGGCGTCTTCGTCTGTCGAGTCGTCCTGGTCGCTCGTTTCCAGGTTGACCCTTTCGATGCCGTCGCCTTCGGTCTCCGGTTCGCGAGTAGGAGATTTTTCCGATTTGTTCAGCGTCGTGTCAGGGTTTTCTTTTCCGGAATCCTTTTCCGGTACGTTTCCCTGATCGATTCTGGGACGATCCGTAGGAGCGCCAAAATCGAGTCTCCTTCCGCGGATTTTGGTAGTTCTGCGGGGGCGAATTGCTTTGGTTCTCGCAGTTAGGGTTTCGAGCCGTTTTGCGAGTGAACCAATGAGCTTTTCCTGCTCTTCCGATTTTTTGTTAAACTCGGAAAGCATCTTTTCGACGGTCTCGGCGTTAGCGTTTGTAGCGTTGGCCGCAGGCGCGTCTTTTGGTAGCGGTGTTTCAACGTTGTCGCGTTCGTCGCGANGGTTTCGAGCCGTTTTGCGAGTGAACCAATGAGCTTTTCCTGCTCTTCCGATTTTTTGTTAAACTCGGAAAGCATCTTTTCGACGGTCTCGGCGTTAGCGTTTGTAGCGTTGGCCGCAGGCGCGTCTTTTGGTAGCGGTGTTTCAACGTTGTCGCGTTCGTCGCGAGTTTGGTTGTCACCAGTCATCGTTTCTTCGTTGATCATGTTGCGGTTACGGTGTAAGATAGATCCGACCCCCCCTCCTTCTAGCGCCAAACTGTGGGAGTCGATTTCACCCTACTGTCAAATAAATCGTAAATAAGGAAACTTCGGGAAAACCTTAAGTTTCCAGAGGAACCGGCTATCTGCAAGAACCGCACAACGAAAATAAGAAAACGATAACTTAGAATTAAAATGAGAATAAACGAAAATAGAGAGCAAAGAGGTTCTTATTCCGAATCTGCGTTGAACTGGTACAAAAAGAGTATCCGAAAGCGTAAGAACTAGAAACCCTAATTGAGACGCAGCTCGCTAACAGAAAAACGGAAATATTCCTAAATGCTAGTTTTGGTGGTGAGAGCTCTGAATTTCGTGTGTGTGCTTCTGCCCTAGACCTCCTCTTTATATACTCCTCGTCATGGCTATCCGATCTTTCCATTTCGCCCAGATTTGACTAAATCGGGAATTTTCCATTCTTCTCGATTCTTCCTTTTCTTCTGCGGAAATCTTCTATTTCTCTTCAAACCTTCCTTTTATGTTTAAACTTGACTTTTATTTTCTTTCTGCGAGTAAACCGTCAAACCGTTATCAAATCTGCGGGTTAGATTCCGTTAAAATCGCGAGATGGGTTCTTATCGCGTTTTAGGTCCGTCCGGGCCGTTTTGCGATAAAAACCGTTTTCCGACTTTTTACGGGATCGTTTCCTCATCTGATGTCGTTTTTAATAAATTTCTCGAGTTAATCGCAAAGTTTTACGATTTACTCGACTTTTTATTAAAAACACGTTTTTTACGACTTACTCGGCCTTTTTTATGATTTTAACGAGAAATCTCTAATAAATCATATAGTTTAGGCAATGTTTGGTGTTTCGTTTAACCGTTGCCGTTTTATACGATTTCCTCGAGTTCTTTCCGAGAAAACGAAGTTTTACGGTTTTTATCGTAAAACTCGAATGGTAAGTCGTATCGAGATGGAACGAGAGATATTTCGGCCGTGGTTTAGAATGCGACCTTGTCGAAAGATGTAAGTTTTGAATCGGGAATACGGGAAATCGAGACGCCGAGTGTCCGGGACGTCTCTAGTTCGCCCATCGGCGTACTAAGCCGGGCCCGGCTTAGTACGCCGATGGGCGAACTAGTCATGCATGTTTTAGTTCGCCCATCGGCGAACTAAGCCGGGCCCGGCTTAGTTCGCCGATGGGCGAACTAGAGAATGCTTTTTAGTTCGCCAATCGGCGTACTAAGCCGGGCCCGGCTTAGTACGCCGATGGGCGAACTAAAGAGTGACTCTTAGTACGCCCATCGGCGAACTAAGCCGGCCCCGGCTTAGTTCGCCGATGGGCGAACTAGAGAATGTTTCTTAGTTCGCCGATGGGCGAACTAGTTGCGACTAGTTCGCGTTTTATGGCTTTTTCGGTTTTTTGCTGTTTTTTGCGGTTTTGTAAAACGATTCTCGAGTTTTATAAAACGATCTTTGGATTTCATAAAACGACTTTTGAGTTTTATAAAAACGATTTCTCGAGTTTTATAAAACGATTCTCGAGTTTTATTAAACTGTTTCTCGAGTTTTATAAAGTGATTTCTCGAGTTTTATAAAGCGATTCTCGAGCTTTATAAAACGATTTCTCGAGTTTTATAAAACGATTCTCGAGTTTTATAAAACGGTTTCTCGAGCTTTATAAAGCGATTTCTCGAGTTTTATAAAACGATTCTCGAGTTTTATAAAACGATTCTCGAGTTTTATAAAACGATCCTCGAGTTTTATAAAACGATCCTCGAGTCTTATAAAACGATTCTCTAGCTTTATAAAACGATTTCTCGAGTTTTATAAAACTGTTCTTTTTGTATTTTTACGGAAAGTTTTGGCTATTAATTCCGTCGTACCGATTTTGACCCCAACAAAGAACTTCTTCTATTTCCGTATCGACAGTGCATCAGTGGAGGAGGACTGCATTTCTTTTTTCCTGACCAAATGGAGTCGGAAAGGTACGTGATCCGAGTACGTATGATTTATTTTTTTATTTTTTTATTTTTTTATTACTCATTTGCTTTTGTTTTCTGCAGAGACCAACCCTCTGCCTCCGTTTCCAGCGGATTTTTCGACTGTTATTGCTTCGCTTCAAAACGGGGAAGGTAGGAGCAGTATTTCTCCGCTGCGTGTTCGTCGCGAAGTCGCCCTATTTCGATCTCGGTTTCTTTCAGATTCTCCGGTTTTCAAAGAGGATCCGTGTATAAGAGAATTCGTCCCATACACATCCCCAATGAGGAGGAACAAGTCAAGATCCCGAAAAGATAAGCACGTGGTTGTTGACGATGATACATCCCTTCGCGCCGCTTCTCCAGAAAACATACTCAAGGATTTCCTTGATACTCAGGCAAAAGACGGTGTTTGGGCATGTGCAGGCGGATCATCAACTTCTAATTTCTCGGTCGGCCATCTTGGCTATGTTCCAGAGTTTACCAAAGCATCCGGGCAAGCTAATGAGGTCTGTTTTATTTTAAAAGAATTATGATTGAATAGTTTCGCTTATCCTTTCTTCTTTCTTTTCGTAGGGCCTTCTGACTATGAGTCGAGCCTTGAACGATCGCAGCACCAAAGTCCGTCTTGCTGAGTTTCGTGCAGACATGGCGGAAAAAGAAATTGCTCGTCTTCGGGCGGAGATTGATGCCAATCCTGCCGAAGAATGGGTTGAGAGGGAGGGTGATCTCGTGAAGAGCGAATGCACGGCTCACTCTCGTCATGCTAAGGAGCTTTCTGATCAGAGAGTTCGTCGTGCTTGACGTGCAGGCAAGAGAGAGGTTGCTGAGGAAGCGAGGGTTCGCCGTGAGCGATTTGCGACCAGTTACTCGAACGTTGAGGTTTCTGAACGGGCCAATGGCGATTATATCGAGTGTCGTGGTGTCGTTCACGGGATGTCCCTTACTCAGAATGAGGGTTACTCGTATGCCAAATTGTTTCTCGAGCAGATGGATCGTTTTAATGGGAAGAGAGATATGCAGCCCACTCTTTGATATTAGGGCGTGAATGTGGGAGCAATGGACTTATATTGTTATGTCGCCGGATTCAGTAGAGGTCGGGTCAGAGATCCCAGATGCGAGTGGCGAAGTTAATCAGCCGTAGATTGATGCTAATGCCGGTCAAAAATCGGCGTTCGAGTTTTGTAATATTTATGAATGATATCTTCGTAGTATGATGTCGTTGTAATGGTTTTCGATATTGGCTGTTAGTGGCTTTGAATCCCTGTCGCTCGGCGGCGTTTATTGGAATGAAAAATATTAATAAGAATATTTTCTAAGTATGAAATCTGCGTTTTGTTTTAGATGTAGAGGGAAGAGTGCGAGTTGTCGTCTCTTATCTAACTCTTGGTGTAGATCGTGCGGTTTGTTTGCTCGGAGTGTTTTGATTTTTCGCGAGTGTTTAGATGTGGGCGAAGAGACATGCCTTTAGGATCTCAATTCATGCCTTGAGACGTTAGAGACCAGTGCGCTAGGTTTAGGGCCTAAACCCAGCACACTAGTCGGCTTTCGTTTTGCCTGTTGTGATTTTAACCTGATTCCATACCGATTTAGAATCAGCGATAGGTTCTCGGCTTATACGATTCGTCTGGTTGGAATCGAGAATCTCACCGGGGACAATTTTTAAGCCTCCCGGAAGCGCTGACCAAAAATTTGGATTTTTTATAGCGCGCTATTTTAGCCTACTCGGATGTATGCGGACCAATGGGTCTGTCTGTTTGATTAGGATGGGTAGCGTGCTCGACGGGGACAATCGCCAAGCGTTTGTGATTTTATAGTCATAGAGGGACTTTTGAGAAATATTTTTTTAAGACTTTAGGCGATGTCTCGCCGGTTCTTTTCAAAAATATTTAGTGTATAGGTTTTTCATCGAAACAATCAAGTAGTTGTTACTGCGGAAGTAATTTCCGGATGTTTGGAGTTTGTTTTTACGATTTCAGATAGTAGAGAGATTTTATAATATTTTCACTTTGTCTTTATTAAAAAATTTCGAAAATTTCGATTACAAAGCAAATGTTTTAAAGTTTGGTATACGAATACTCGTATACGCACCCACTCCCCCCCCCCGTTTTGGAAAGGGGGATAGCTGAACTCGTCTTTAGATGATCTGCCTACGTATTCCTTTCCGAAATCAAGCCATCTCGTAGTTCTGATTGTTGGTGCGAGTGTTTTTACTCAGCTGTCGCAGACTTCTCGATCACTTTAGTCGCTGGATCGGAGTCTTGGTCTGGGTTTGTCTCTTTTGGTTGGCTGGAAGCGATGGGTTCGGAAGCTTGTTGCTTCTTGACCATTGCTATTTTTGGGTCGTTTTGCGCGGGCGGCGGCGTGAACTTCTCCTATTTCAGTTTCACAATTGCGACCGCCAATTGTCTTAGCTTCTGTTCAGCTAAAAAGCAAGATCGCAATTGTCTCTGGCATCCCCAAATTTCCAGGACTCCCGTTGGGGTCGGAAACTTGATGCCTAAATGGTATGTTGATAGGACCGCCTTCATGGAGTTTATCCAAGGCGTTCCCATGATCACGTTGAAGATAGCTGAGGAATCGATGACTGCGAAGTTGAAGATTTTCGTCACTTCTTTCGCGGGGACCGGAAGTCGGATCGATCTTAGAGTCATAGCCGTTTCGCAGGTGAAACTTGTCAACGACTTTGGTATTGGATCTACCTCCGATAAATAGATTCCCATGCGCACCAACGTGTTGTGGAATATTACGTTGACGGTGCTTCCAGTGTCGAACATGATTCGAGCGACTTCTAAGTCGCTTATGACTAAGTCAATGACAAGAGAATCAGAGAGTGGTTGATCGATTCCGCCAGTTTCTGCGTCATCGAAAGAGATCACCCCATTTGGAGTGTTATCCGATGGTACGTTCCAACTCGAGCCCGTTTCGGCTTTTCGTTGGTAGGACTTGATAGATGAGATGGTAGCGCTGTAGTATTGCGATTCGACGATGATCATATTGATTTCGTCTTGTCTTCGTCCGAGTTTCTCGCCCGACTGGTTCCCTTGAGGCGGAGTTTCCGCTCGCGAGTTTCTATCATTTTTTGGGGGGCGATCTAAATTGCGGATGAGTTCCTTCACGCTGGATATCTCGAAGAGTTCGCCCGTGAGCAATTTTGCGGCCAGTCTGGCGCCTTAAACTTTGCAGTTCACGGTAGAGTGTCCGCGAGTTTGGTGGAGATCACACAAGGAATTTTTGTCGTAATTCGGATTCCTTGACCACGTGTTCCTCGTAGTTTTCTATTGTTCCGATCCAGAATTGATGGCGTAGTTGTGCGCCCCCTAGAGATCCTTCCCTTCGTGATGGATTTTTTTGTCGTTATGAGGAATTTTCTTCTTAGGCTTCTGCTCGGACGCGATGTCCTTTGCGGATGCTTTCGCCGGCTTATGCTTTTCAGACAGGATTTTAGTCTCCTCTTCGATGGTTATGTAATCAGTATCTTTGTGGAGCGCGTCCTGGATCGTCCGCGGTTTCTCGAGTGTTATCGAGTTTCAAAACTTCGGCTTGAACCAGAGCGATGGTTATGTAATCAGTATCTTTGTCGCTTATCCCGCTAACCCTAGCCATGACGAGTTTGAACCTGCTCATGAAGTCGCGAAGGGATTCGTCCTCCTTCTCCGATAGGCTCCAAAGGTCGGCGTCGTAAGTTTCCAGATTTATAAACATCGAGTATTGTTTCAGGAATTCGGAAGTGTGGGTGTCAAAATCGGTCACAACGGAATCAATGGCTAAAATTCTCCGCAAAAATAAAAATACGTTTTAGAAAACTCGAGAGATCGTTTTATAAAACTCGAGAAATCATTTTATAAAACTCGAGAAATCGTTTTATAAGACTCGAGAAATCGTTTTATAAAACTCGAGAAATCATTTTATAAAAGAAGATTCCGTTTTATAAAACTCGAGAGATCATTTTATAAAACTCGAGAAATCGTTTTATTAGACTTTAGAAATCGTTTTATAAAACTCGAGAAATCGTTTTATAAAACTCGAGAAATCGTTTTATAAATCTCGAGAAATCGTTTTATAAAACTCGAAGAATCGTTTTATAAAACTCGAGAAATCATTTTATAAAAGAAGATTCCGTTTTATAAAACTCGAGAGATCATTTTATAAAACTCGAGAAATCATTTTATAAGACTTTAGAAATCGTTTTATAAAACTCGAGAAACCGTTTTATAAAACTCGAGAAATCGTTTTATAAATCTCGACAAATCGCTTTATAACACCCGAGAAATCGTTTTATAAAAGTCAAAGAATCATTTATAAAACTCGAAGAATCGTTTTATAAAACTCGAGAAACCGTTTTACAAAACTTGAAGAACCGTTTTATAAATCCAAAGAAATTTCCGAACAAAGGAAATTCGCGGAAAACTCAGAAGATCGTTATCTCGAAAAAAAAGAAACAAACGTCGATTACACGATCGTCCGAGTTAAGCACAAAACCGGGAAAAACCGAAACCACCGTAAAACGCGAGCTAGCCTCATCCAGACTAGTTCTCCCAACGGCGAACTAGTCTCGTCCCGACTAGTTGGCCCAACGGCGAACTAAGCCAGCTGGCTTAACTCGCCGTTGGGCGAACTAGAAGCTTCCCGGACATCTCACCAAATGGCGGGCTGAACCGGTCTGGTTCGGCTCGTCGTACGTTGAACCGACCATTCCGAGCCTCGATCTCCCACATCCCTGATTCAAGGCTTACGTCCTTCGACATGGTCGTGTTCCGAACCACGGCCGAAATGTGTCCCGTTTCGTCTCGATCCGACCTATCATTCGAGTTTTACGATAAAAACCGTAAACCTTTGTTTTCTCGAAAGGAACTCGAGGATATCGTATAAAACGGCAACTGTAAAACGAAACACCGAACATTTCCTAAACTATACGATTTATTAGAGATTATTTGTTAAAATCGTAAAAAATGCGTTTTTAATAAAAACGTCGAGTAAATCGTAAAAAAACGGCAACGATTAACCGAGAAACGAACGTATCTAAACTTTACGATTAACTCGGGGAATTTACTAAAAACGGCATCAGATCAGGAAACGATCTCGTACAAGGTAGAAAAACGGTTTTATCGCAAAACGGCCCGGAAGGTCCTAAAACGCGATAAAAGCCCATCTCGCTATCTTAACGAAATCTAACCTGAAGATACGATAACGTTTTGACGATATACTCGCAGAAATAAGATAAATGTTAAACTTGAAGATAAATTTCAAGTTTGAGGATAAATAGAAGATTTCCGCGGGAAAAAAAGGAAAGACCGAGATAACTGGAAGATTCCCGATAAACTCGAATCTGGGTGAAATTGAAAGACGAAATCGCCTAGGAAGGAAGTATATAAGCAAGAGGCATAGGGCAGAAGCAAGAAAACAAATTTCAGAGCTCTCATCTGAGACTTTTACAACTTTTCTAGACTTAGAATTTTCCGCACTTAGAAACTCAGGCTCTTTTCTCAACAAGTTCGGTTTCTATGACTCGCCCAGGCGGTTCGATCTCTGGTCCAGCTCTATCAACTGAACTACGTTCGACTTGATCCTCGAAAGGGGTACGTAGGCAGCCTTTCATAAGGTTCAGTCCGAAATCAATCAAATCCTTCTTCTTATATTTTTCCGTCTTTTTTTATCGAGCTGAGACTCGATTAGGTTTAAGGTTTTTATGTTGATAACTCGCTGACGGCCCTGCGGCCAAATCCTTTGTAAACCCTTGTAATAATCGCAACGCTCTTATGCGAAATCGAAATAAGATCTACTTTTTCTTTAAATTCGTTTTATTACGTTTTTCATATTTTTCCGCATTTATTTGGTTACTTGTCGTTGGCTTTCGCAGAGATCCGGTTCCTCTGGAAAATTAGGGTTTTCCTAAGTTTCCTTGTTTAACGGAAATCGACAAGTGTGAATTTCGGTTCCCACAGTTTGGCGCTAGAAGGAGGGGGGTCGGATTACTCATACTCATAGCCGCAAAACGCTTGATCAAAACGATGTCTGGATATATAAAAGACAAAGTCACAACTCGCAAAAAGACTCTGGTAAAACAACTCCAGTAGCGACTACTCGTACAGCCAACGCTCACGCAAACGCTGTAGTACTCAACAAAATCAAAAACCTAATCGCGACTCTTCGCCACATGAAGAGCAACAAAACGAGCTCGCGATTTCTATCTCAGATCACTAAGGGAAACGATAAATTCTATTAAACCCCATAGTTTTTTTCTTATTTCCGAGTTTGACAAATCTCATGGGTTGAGCAAAAGACGTTTTCTGAGAACTGTTCGGAAAAATAAAACTTGCTCTCCCAGAAACAGCGGAAAAACCCTAGGCTGTTTTTGGAAAAATCCTTAGGTAACTCGCGGAAAAACCATAGGTTATTCGCGGCAAAACCCTAGGTTGTTTGCGGAAAAACACTAGGTTACTCGCGGAAAAAGCCCTAGGTTACTCGCAGAGAAAGCCCTAGCTTTACTCGCGGAGAAATTCCTAGGTTACTCGCGGAAACACCCTAGGTTATTCGCGAGAAAACCCTAGGTTGCTCGCGGAAGAACCTTAGGCTACTCGCAGAATCGAAAATACTATCCAGCCGAAAAGACGCTGCGTTGGCCAAGCAACCTAGCTTGCCATCTTGGCAAGCTTACCGGCTTTCCACCTCGTCCTAGAGGCACTGACTTTTCCCCTAGGGTCCGCACAATCCAAATCATAGCTACGGTGAGCCTGATCGTACTCTAAACAATAGTCGCACTGCTTTTCTTTTCGTCTCGATCAAAGTTTCCGTTGAGATTTTACAACGAATACAAGATAGCTTGATGAATCGGGACTGTGCTCGCTGACTCACCATTAGGCAAGTTGGACAAGCTCGACGGATCGAAACATTTCCATCTCGAATCCTGATTGAGACGCTTTTCGTTTCGTGTCAATCGGAGTTTCCGAAAACAAGTCAACTCGATGAATCGAGATCACCAGCGCCAAGCGTCTTAGCTCGCCGAACGTAGAGCTAAACCAAGCGTCTTAGCTCGCCGAACGTAGAGCTAAACCAAGCGTCTTAGCTCGCCAAACGTAGAGCTAAACCAAGCTGGCTTAGCTCGCTGAACATAGAGCTAAACAAGGCTTCTTAGATCGCCGAA
Source organism: Eruca vesicaria subsp. sativa (assembly GCA_932364175.1). Classification (NCBI taxonomy): domain Eukaryota; kingdom Viridiplantae; phylum Streptophyta; class Magnoliopsida; order Brassicales; family Brassicaceae; genus Eruca; species Eruca vesicaria. The sequence goes on along the minus strand of CAKOAT010188488.1, from coordinate 15,923 downwards.
CGTAGAGCTAAACCAAGCGTCGTAGCTCGCCGAACGTAGAGCTAAATCAAGCTGGCTTAGCCCACCGAACGTAGAGCTAAGCCAAGCTGGCTTAGCTCGCCGAACGTAGAGCTAGCTAGCTCGCCATACGGCGAGCTGAACCAAGCGCCTAGCTCGCCCAAGAGACGCTGACTTTGCCCCAAGGGTTCTTACCATCCAGATCGCCACACGGCAAGCTGAAATGGTTCACCCGACTTGGCCTACGTCGAGTTGAACCAATCCTCGAGTTTCTCTCTCGAGTCTTGATCGTGCTGATTCTCATTTCGTCTCAATCGGAATTTCCATCGGGATTTTACGATAAAACCGCAAAGACTTGTTTCTTCGTATAAGTTCGAATCAATCGTCTAAAACAGCAACGATTGACTTAACACCAAAGTTGCCTAAACTATACGAGAAATCTGAACTCTCTAAACCCAATCCGGTTTTACGAAACTCTGCCACGCTACGTCGAAAACATCCAATCGTAAACACGTGATTGATTTTTTTGATATACAAAGCGCACCTACGCGGTCAAATAAAACCAGCAGTACGAACATGAGCTCCGATGGTTAAGTCTTCTCCCCTCTCCGATACTCTTTCTGATAATTCGTCGAAGACCGGTAAGTCAAGAGACGAAGAACGAAGAATAGACGATCCCAAATCATCGATGAAACAAAGGTATGTCCAATTTGAAAATTTTATTAGACTTCTAATTTCTCGTAGGTAAGAAACGAAAACGTCTTGTAAACTGCCGTGAAACCTAGAGAACTTAGAATTTAGAGGATAGTCTAGCATGCTAAGTCGTAAGCAATTTTTGTCTATCTCGATTTGTTGTTCTCTAACCATTCAGGCATAACTCGCAAACCGATCCAATCTCTCGTACAACNTTTGAAAATTTTATTAGACTTCTAATTTCTCGTAGGTAAGAAACGAAAACGTCTTGTAAACTGCCGTGAAACCTAGAGAACTTAGAATTTAGAGGATAGTCTAGCATGCTAAGTCGTAAGCAATTTTTGTCTATCTCGATTTGTTGTTCTCTAACCATTCAGGCATAACTCGCAAACCGATCCAATCTCTCGTACAACCAAAAAAAAATCTCCACGCGTTCGAACGTACTAATTTCCTAAAAGAAAGAAGGAGCTAGAGACGCTGACGTCATCTTAAAACCGACTTGCTCCTAGAAATTTTTGTAAAGCAGACATACTCCTAGTCATCGCCAATCTACCACAGTTTTTAACCAACCCTGATTATCGATCATCCGAATCCTTCAAAAGAAAACTCATTTTTTTCTTTTCGTCAAATATTTTCCCTCGCATCGAGAAAACGCTTTCTATAAAGCAAACTCTCGCCAAAACAAGCAGAAAAATATTCGGACAATGCGACGCCTCGTCAAAATCATCCCAAAAGCAAACGACAATCTAAGAACCGTCTAGGCGCTAAAGACTGATCCAAACCGTCTGGGAAATAGTCTCGAGGAATATACAGCATCTCTCGTCGCAATCATGTGGATAGAAAATCTCTGCAAAACTTCAGAGTGAAACTCGATGATTTGCCGAAGTCCTAAAGATCGTCTCCAACTTGGTAAAACATGTTCCATGTAAGAATCAAAAAATTATACGAGAAATCTTTAGTCATCGAAGCATTGATCTCATTTTCCGTCAAACCAAGTGATTCACGGAATAATGTCAAGAACATTTGCGGCGAAAGAAAAACCGAGAACACAAAGCAGCAATAGAGAACACGTCCTCCCTTCTCGCCGACTGATCCTATTGCTAATCATGTGATTCATTCCGTCCGAGAAACCCGCTAAAACATTTTGTGACTAGATCTCGGTGAAATAACTTTTGGTAAAACTCCGCGAGTGACTCCGAAAAAAAAATCACCGAAGAATTAAAAACTAAGCCGAAAGGTTTCTCGAATAATCTGCGGAAACATTGTTAACCCAATGCGTCGTGCCGATTTACTAAATTCATCGCCCGTTGCTTACGCGAGAAATCCTTCGTATAGTCAGGATCATGTCATAACGAAGTAACTTTCAAAAGTAAACGTAACAGGTTTTGCGAAAAGTACTTTCCTTATAGCGAAAACCAAGCTATACGATCCAGCACTGGGCGACCAATCTAAACTTTTCTTCCTCGCGTCACGATCTGAAAGATCTCACTCTTTAGCCTTTCTGTTCACGAGCATCCGGTCTCATTCCTCCCGATTACATCCTAGAATGAAACCGCCCCGCAAGCGACTCCTCACGAGCTCTACATCAATCTTCTTAGGCTTTGTCTCCCTCGAGTAAAAAAAAGAAGAAAAAACTTCCATACAAAGGAAATTTTATACGAAACTTTCATCGTATAAATCAAACCTACAACGGAAAAATGTTTTCTATAGCCACGGGCATACTTGGCATATCAAGCTCGAAAAACGCTACTTGGCTATTGTCCGATCACGCTTCACTTCAATGCCAAGTTTACAAACCGACTCGACCTTATCGATAGCACAAATGTGTCGTGGTCTAATCCTCTACCAAATACGACCTTGGTTGTGCGGCCGAATACAACCTTTACGCCGAGCCAATACATTCAACGAATAATGCAAACTTGTCAAAAATCGGCTAAGTTCTGTATTCTCACGATTCACTCTATTTCCGAAGCAAGTTGCCTACAAAATCCGACGTATAAGAAAACACTCGTACCAGAGCTCCTAAAGCCATACGAATCTCGGAAGGTCAACACTTCACAAAGCACCGCAACGAATAATGATTCGTTTTGGGGAAACAACTTACGCGACCTCTCGGTCCTAATTGCTCTTGCCCAAATCATAAAACTACCTAACATCCAAACATGAATGTAACTTTTAATTGCGAATATCCGCAAGCGAACCAAAGTGTTCCTGCAAAGCAGGGTTAAGACAAAACCCTTGCAAAACCGCGCAACATCTTCGAGCCCGCAAACGTTCTGAACACGAAACGCGCGGCATATTAAATAAAAAAAACTTTCGGCACTGCGAAAATTTGCAGACGCCCGAAGATTAGTTTTTCGACACAAATACCTTCCTCAATAAAGTCATTTTCTTGGAAGACCTAACAGTCCGTTCGCGACTATAAAATACGCAAAACTTCTTAACGTATGTATCCTTCGCGAAGGCCAAAACTACGTAAACATCTATCATCTAAAAATAGTTTGTTGCTGATCACAACGAACTCGCAACAGTCCTAAACAAACTTAAGTTCTCTCGCAGAGATAGCTCTCGAACACCCGACACAAGGGTAATAGCGCTATAAAAGAAATCAAAACTTTTGGTCAGCACTTCCGGGAAAATGAGAAATTGTTCCCGGTGAGATGCTCGGTTCCAACCAGACGAATCATATAAGCCGAGAACCTATCGCGGATTCTAAATCGGTATGAAATCAGGTAAAAATTGCAACAGGCAAAACGAAAGCCGACTAGTCATCGCATAGCCTCAATCCGAAAGTAAACCTAGGTCTTGCCCTAAACCCAGCACACTGGTCGCTAACGTCTCAAGGCATGAATTGAGATCCTAAAGGCATGTCTCTTCGTATATATCTAAACGCTCACTCGATTTGCTAAACATCCTAAAACGAGCAAACGAATAAGGCGATACACTAAGGGAAAGGAATGTGAGACGACAACTCGCGGACCTCCCTCAATATCAACTCATATTCTTCCCGCTACATTCATACGAATAAAAACACGCTCTTAAAAACGCAAACTGATTTTTAATAAAGCCGCAAAAGCGGCAGGGACTCAGAGCCGCACACGGCTAGTCCGAAAACTACAACGGCCATGCTCGACCAGACCAAACGACCTACAAGGCTAGTCTCAAGGCCGGCAAAGGTCCAGATGCCATCGACATCAATATGCTCGATAATTCCTACACGACATATAACTAGACCGTAAAGGTCTTGCTAGGAAACAGGTCATACGAGCCTTAACTCCAAAACGAACTACGAAAGGATTGATCCCCTAAAAAGGGTACGTAGGCAGCCTTCACAAGGCGCAGCCCTAATCTTAAACGCATTCCGCTTCCTGGAGAACGGAAATATCACTCTCAACGGACCTTTCCAACCATTAATTCCGCCTAACTTAACTATAACTGGCTAACCACTCGCAAGAACCTTACGCTAGAAGCTCAAGATTCTAGCGAGCTAGGGGGCTAACTGTTGGTGTCAAAATCGGTCACGAAGGAATCAATGGCTAAAAGTCTCTGCAAAAATAAAAATACTTTTTATAAAACTCGAGAGATCGTTTTATAAAACTCAAGAAATCATTTTATAAAAGACGACTCCGTTTTATAAAACTCGAGAGATCATTTTATAAAACTCGAGAAATCGTTTTATAAGACTCGAGAAATCATTTTATAAAACTCGAGAAATCGTTTTATAAGACTCGAGAAATCGTTTTATAAAACTCGAGAAATCGTTTTATAAAACTCAAGAAATCATTTTATAAACTCAAGAAATCGTTTTATAAAACTCGAAGAATCGTTTTATAAAACTCGAGAAACCGTTTTATAAAACTCGAATAATCGTTTTATAAAACTCGATAAATCGTTTTATAAAACTCGAGAAATCGTTTTATAAAACTCGAAGAATCATTTTATAAAACTCGAGAAACCATTTTATAAAACTCGAAGGATCGTTTTATGAATCCAAAGAAATTTCCGAACAAAGGAAATTCGCGGAAAACTCGGACGGTTGTTATCTCCGTAAAAAGAAACAAACGTCGATTACTTGAGCGTCCGAGTTAAGCACAAAACCGCGAAAAACCGAAACTGCCGTAAAACGCGAGCTAGTCTCATCCCGACTAGTTCGCCCAACGGCGAACTAAGCCAGCCGGCTTAGTTCGCCGTTGGGCGAGCTAATCTCGTCCCGACTAGTTCGTCCAACGGCAAACTAAGCCAGCTGGCTTAGCTCGCCGTTGGGCGAACTAGAAGCTTCCCGGGCAGCTCGCCAAATGGCGGACTGAACCGGTCCGGTTCGGCTCGTCGTACGTCGAACCGACCATTCTGAGCCTCGATCTCCCGCATCCCCGATTTAAGGCTTACGTCCTTCGACACGGTCGTGTTCCGAACCACGGCTGAAATGTCTCCCGTTTTTTCTCGATCCTACCTATCATTCGAGTTTTACGATAAAAACCGTAAAACGGCAATTGTTAAACGAAACAACGAAAATTTCATAAACTATACGATTTATTCGAGATATTTTGTTAAAATCGTAAAAAACGTGTTTTTAATAAAAACGTCGAATAAACCATAAAAAATGGCAACGATTAACCGAGAAACGAACGTAGCTAAACTTTACGATTAACTCGGGGTTTTTACTAAAAATGGCATCGGATCAGGAAAAGATCTCGTACAAGGTCGAAAAACTGATTTATCGCAAAACGGCCCGGAAGGTCCTTAAACGCGATAAAAGCCCATATCGTGATCTTAACGAAATCTAACCCGAAGATACGATAACGTTTTGACGATATACTCACAGAAAGAAAATAAATGTCAAACTTGAAGATAAATGTCAAGTTTGAGGATAAATAGAAGATTTCCGCGAGAAAAAAGGAAAGATCGAGATAAATGGAAGATTCCCGATAAACTCGAATATGGGCGAAATGGAAAGACTAAACCGCCTAGGAAGGGAGTATATAAGCAAGGGGCATAAGGCAGAAGCAAGAAAACGAATTTCTGAGCTCTCATCTGAGACTTTTACAACTTTTCTAGACTTAGAATTTTCCGCACTTAGAAACTTAATCTTTTTTCTCGGCAAGTTCGGTTTCTATGACTGGCACTCAATTACTAGACGAACTCGCCTAGGAGGTTCGATTTATATTGATAACTCGCTGACGGCCCTGCGGCCAAAGCCTTTGTAAACCCTTGTAATAATCGCAACGCTCTTACGCGAAATCCAAAAAAGATCTACTTTTTCTTTAAATTCGTTTTATTACGTTTTTCATATTTTTCCGCATTTATTTGGTTACTTGTCGTTGGCTTTCGTAGAGATCCGGTTCCTCTGGAAAATTAGGGTTTTCCTAAGTTTCCTTATTTAACGGAAATCGACAAGTGTGAATTTCGGTTCCCATAGTAAGCAAGCTGGCAGAAACTCCCGATCGAACTTAGCTTAAGCTTGGCAAACCACTCGAGCGCTGCTCCTTCCAGGTTTTCGCCGAAAAGACGGCAATAGCCTGCGTCTTTTTCGTGATCCTTGAGCTTTGCTCGCCCCATGGTAATCTGGAAGGCCTGCAGGTGCGCTTTGAAATCAGTTGTCCGTCTTAAGTTGGCACCTTGAGCTTTTTCGGATCGGGTAGCTTGACCTTACTAATGCGAGCCGTAAAAGATGTTTTCCGAGATCGTATAGGAGCCGATCGATTTCGGGTGCGGCACTAGTAGCATGGTGAATTTGAGATTTCACCGCTTTTACCGCTGCGGCCGTGTTAGTGATGTAGTCGCGGAGATTGCGGATCTCCGTTAGATTTCCAGCAGGTTTCCGACCTCGTCGGAGTTTGCTGCGAGTAACTGGAGTTCGTTCCATGGCTGTTTTTGCGCGTTGCGCACAGTAGAGCTCCTCCTCGTCTTTGGTAAGATAGCGCTCGGGAGAAGACTCCGGCTGAGGTCTGGGAGTTTTCCTTCTCCTAGGATGGACGTCCGCGTCTTCATCCGATGAATCGGATTGGTCGATTGGTTCGTTCAGCATCGCGTTAGGGTTATCTTTTTCGGAGTTTTGCTCTGGCAGATATCCTGCTTGGTTCTGGGGCGATCCATAGGAGTCCCGAAATCGAGCCTTCTTCCGAGGATCCTAGTAGTTCCGCGGGGGTGAATTTCCCTGGTTTTTACAGTTAAGGTTTCGACCTGTTTTGCGAGTGAATCGATGAGCTTTTCTTCCTCTTCCGATTTCTTGTTGAAATCGGAGAGCATCTTTTCGAAGGCCTCGGTGTTAGCATTAGCATTAAACGTGGACACATCGGGAGCTGGTGTGTTGTCGACGTTGTCTCCATCGATGTGAGTTGGTTGTTCTTCAGACATTTCTTCTCGATTGAGCGTGCTGTGGCTTGAGTGTAAGATAGATCCCCCCCCTCCTTCTAGTGCCAAACTGTGGGAACCGAAATTAACCCCTGTCGATTTTACGTAAATATAGGAATTTAGAGTAAACCCTAATTTCCCAGAGGACCCGGCTATCTGCGGAACCGCACACAAGCAATCAAGAACGCAATATGAATAAGCAAAAGAAGTATGAAACGAGATTAAGAGCAAGAAGGATCTTATTCCGAATTCGCGTAAGAACGATACAACAAGAGTAGCCTTAGCTGCGTGAGCCGTCGGCGAGATTCCTAGTTCTAGCAATCTAAGACTAAAGCCCAAGTTGAGACGCAGGTCAACAACAAAAATGGAAATATTCCTAAGTGCTAAGTTTTGGTGGTGAAAGCTCTGAAAAACTCCTCTTTTGCTCTGTCCTTGGCCTTCTGCTTATATAGTCCCTCCTTAGGCAGTTTAGTCCTTCCTTTTCGCCCAGATTTGAGTTTATCGAGAATCTTCCATTTATCTCGATCTTTCCATTTGCTTTGTGGAAATCTTCTACTTATCTCCAAACTTGACATTTATCTTCTTCTTGTGAGTAAATCGTCAAACCATCATTGTATCTTTGGGATGGATTTCGTTTAATGTCGCAAAGGGACTTTTATCGCGCTTTTGGGTAGTCCGACCCGTTTTGCGATAAAAACCGTTTTATGATTTTAGATGAGATCGTTTCCTGATACGATGCCGTTTTTTATTAGATTACTCGAGTTAATCATATAGTTTGATAATGTACGATGTTCCATCTAATCGTTTCCGTTTTATACGATCTTCCCAAACTTTACGAGAAAAGAGGACTTTTACGATTTTTATCGTAAAACTTGAACGGTAAGACGGATCGAGACGAAATGAGAGACGTTTTAACCATGGTTCACAGCATGATCGAATCGAAGGACATATGCCTTACGCCAGGGATGCGGGAGATCGAGGCTCGGGACGGTCAGCTCGACAAACAGAGAGACGAATTGGGTTGGTTCAGCTCGTCGTTCGGCGAGCTGCTTTGTGGTGACCAGCTCGCCGTACGGCGAGCTGAACCGACTGGTTCGGCTTGTCGTATGTTGAACCGGTTCGGTCGAACCTGCTCGGGTTTATGGCGGACGCGGTTTTTCGCTTAACTTGGGAATTGTGTAATCGGTGATTATTTTGTTCGTTCTTCCGAGATGAAGATCTCCAAGTTTTCCGTGGATTTCCTTTGTTCGGAAAGTCCTTAGCATTTTGTAAAACAAATTCTAGTGTTTTATTAAACGTATTTTTATTTTTGCAGAAAGATTTGGTTATTGATTCCTTCGTACCGATTTTGACCCCAACAATTTTCCTGTTTGGATGTTAAGTAGTTTGATTCATGCTAGAGCAGTTAGGACCGAGGGGTCGCGTAAATATTTCCCGAAACCAAGCTTCTTTAGTTACAGGGCTTTTCATTTATATTAAGGATAACTCGTATGGCTTCAGGAGCTTTGTTACGAGTGTTTTCTCACACGTTGGAGGGAGTATATAAGCAGAAGGCCAAGGACACAGCAAGGGGACGATTTTTCACAACTCTTTTAGACTCAGAAATCTCTGAAATTAGAAACTTAGGCTTATTTCTCGACAAGTTCGGTTTCTATAACTGGCACTCAATCACTAGACGAACTCGCCTAGGCAGTTCATTCTCTTGTCCAGCTCTACCAATTGAACTACGTTCGGCTTGATCCTCGAAAGGGGTATGTAGGCAGTCTTTCATAAGGTTCAGTCCGAAATCAATCAAGCTCTCTTTTTTCTTATATTTTTTCGTCTTTTGTTATCGAGCTGCGACTTGACTAGGCTTAGGGTTTTATGTTGATAACTCGCTGATGGCCCCTGCGGCCAAAGCCTTTGTAATCTCTTGTAAATATCGCAACGCTCTTACGCGAATTCGAAATAAGATCAACTTTCTTTGCAAAATCGTTTTTTCATGTTTTTCATATTTTCTGCATTTATTTGGTTACTTGTCGTTGGCTCTCGCAGAGATCTGGGTCCTTGGGAAAATTAGGGTTTTCCTAAGTTTTTTTATTTTACGGAAAACGACGGTGTGAATTTCGGTTCCCACAATCCTCCACTGCAACTCTGACTAAATCATGAATGTTCGTATCTCTGGACTCGATTCTGGATAACTGCGCTTCAAAGTTTTCGAATCTGTTATCGTAGCTGTCTATTTTTTGAGGCAATTCTATTAAGAGTGTACATTAATCTTACCATTACCAGACTGTTTCCAATGTCATCCGACCTTCCTTCTCGCAAGCACCTTTTCCCTCCACAACAGCTTCATCCTCTTGAAAGCTGCGGCTCTGCCTTTGATGAAACACCAGCTTTTATTTGTTTGCGTTTCATATGTGTTCCCCAAAAACCTCTAACAAACCGACCTGTATATATGTCTGTTATCAAGTTAACGAGTTGCGGGTCATCTGCTTCATCCGGCCACTGAGGAAACATCTCTTCTACGGAGTCCTTCATAACCATTTTTCTCACGTGCACCTACAAAACCAGTCACCAAATACATAATAACTCAACCATCAAAGTACTAATCACTCAGCCGTTAAAACTAATAACTCAACCATTAAATAACTAATAACTCAGACACAATGTACCAAAACCCAGCCACCATATAAACACTATATAAGCCATCAAATAACTAATACAAAAAAACCAGCCATTATTTATATACTAACTCAGCCATCAAATAACTAAAACCAAGAGGTTGAGATAGTGTTTATATGGTGGTTGCGTTTTTTGTGCTTTAATACTATTTTGATGTGTTCATAAAACAACTAATAACTCAGCCATAAAATAACTAATAACTAAGCCACAAAGTACCAGAAACCCAGCCACCATATAAACACTATCTCAGTCATCAGATAACTAATACCAAAAAACCCTGCCACTATATAGATACTATCTCAGCCATCAAATACCACAAAAAACCCAGCCTTACCTCGGCATGTTCTCTATTCTCCTGAGTAATGACATTATCAAAACTTGAACGTGTTTGTCCTTCCTTGTTGATTCAACATCTTGATAGAGTCAATAAGAAATTCATATGCAGTCTGACCCCATGGATACGTCATCATGGCTTCATCATCGAATACTCTTTTTGCACTTTCAAACGGTATTCTAGAATTATGATGCAAAGCATAAAGTCCCATGGCTTGAAGAAGTAGCAGCCCTAACCATTTATGCTTTTCAAAATTCTAGGCCGGACATACCTCTAATACTGCCCTCAGTTTATCTAACTTGGGTCCCACTCCAAGCGGCAGATTCAACTCCTCCCAAAACGCTTTGTATTAGTCATGTTAAAAAATTTCTGTTGCCAATGGATCTGTGTTTAACCTAGTGATCTCACCAACTAGACTCCAATCTATTTCTTGTATACTTGAAGCTGTCGACATAGTAGATAGTGGACAGTCCTACCAGACCACACGCTTTTGCATTCAGCTAGCTTAACAATAATTCCAAGAGGACCCTGCCTCATGTGATCGCACACATCCCGTCGTATTGCTTCTCTGACGTTAGGGAAATCTCCCATCTGCAAATTGTGATTAATCTCTTTATTTTCTAGATTAGAAGCCCCTTCAGTGTAAGTTCGTGGAGGATAATCACGTGCTTGATCTTCAGAAATAGCCATCTGATCCTAAAACACATATATATAAATCAGCCGTAATAGAAACAAAACTCAGCCACAACACAATAAATAACCCAGCCACCATATAACACAGTCATAATAGAAACAAAACTCAGCCAAAACAAATCAATAAATCAGCAAAAACATACTCAATAACTCAGCCAAACCATAATCAATAACTCAGCCACAACATAATCTATAACTCAGCCACAACATAATCTATAACTTAGCCACAACATAATCTATAACTCAGCCACAGTAGTCAATAACTCAGACAAAACATAATCAATAACTCAGCCGGATCATAATCACTAACTCAGCCACAATATAATCTATAACTTAATCGAAATGGAAAACTATATTTTCACAACGTAAATCAAACTCAACTCAGCCACACTTTACAATAACTCAGTTACAACATAATCTATAACTCAAACACGTCGTAAATCAAACTTGGTCACAATATAAATCAAACTCATCCACAACATACCATAGAAGATGATGTCGTAGATACGATTGCGTCGAAACTTTTGCGGAGAAGAGAATGTCTACAAAGATGATATCGGAGATGATTTATAATATCGGAAATAGTTCGATACGAGAGTATTAGTTGTCACGAAGATGATTTTGTGATTTCGTACTCGGTTAGGGTTTAACGGAAGTTGTGACGAAGAAGTTGTGAAATTATGACTTTTTTTTTATTCACCGGAGATATGTGACTGTTGAATTTGCAGTGTAACTTTTGATGACACAAAATAGTGCGTGGATTGCCTAATTATGATGTGGATTTAATAATTAAAATTTGTATCAATAGTAACAAATTAAACAAGGGTGTTTATTGTAATTTACTAGGAGTAAGAAAATATTCTAGTAATTTTTAGAAAATCTATGTTATTCTAGTAATATACCAACTTTTCTATAACATTCTAGTAATTTTTTCTCATTATATTTCTAACAATCTTAGCTTAATAGGAATGTGTTCATGACTATCAGTATTTCTTAAATATCTTTAATCCAACCTAAGTAATCCGGGATTCATTGTTTCTAGTTAGCTACTCTAGAATCATGAGCGTTAAGAACATCCTATTAATGAATACCACAACTAGAAATCCTATAGTTGGGGCTAATCCCTCTAACCTGTTTGAACCCTAAATCTAATAGGTGGAACTACTCTAGCATGAAGTTTGTCACAAAGATCATTGATAGTATAAATAGATAGATTATGTATAAAATATAAAAACCAAACAATCAAAGGAGTTCCAGGAGGAATCTTATGGAGTTCCTCCCTTCTCTCCAATAACTAAGAACAATGAAACAGAAAGAGCGTAGCCATCAACAATGGCTTGCAAAACAGATAAATAGGGTTTCTGGTCGTCTAAGGGCATTCTGGTAATTTGTGGTAACTCCTGGGCCAAAATCAGTCATAAACATACTCGGACGGCGTTATGGGATCTCCATCAATCGACACCAAGTGTGTTGCATCGATCGATTCTTCTTTATCTTCTCGACCGCTTCCTCTCGCGAGGCAGACTGACCACTCTTCAGTAAAACATGCATAACTTCTGCTTTAAGGGTCTGATTGACCTCAAACCGGTCGAATTGGAAAGCTAACTCAAATATATCTTGTGTCAAAAGATGGGAAATATATAATGGTTGGAAATTCTCCATCCATGGCTAAAACTCTGACGCGTTTGTGCAGTCTTGCACTCAAACGGCTCCAAAAGACACCAAAATCACCATATTTCTCCAGAACGTACCTGAACCTGTAAATACTCTAAACACACTCCAAAAAATAAAAAATCTATCTTAAAACACTTATATACCATGTCTAATAATGGGTAAAATCCATGGTATATCAACTCCCCTAGACTTACCCTTTTGATTGTCCTCAAGCAAAACAAACAGGCAATCTCTTTGAAAGGGTTTGAATTCGCAGGGACTCACAAAATCTATAACTTACTATTATTACCTCTACTTTGTTGCAACCATATCAAATAAGTGCTAACCTCATAAATACTTTATATACCATATCCTAGCTTAGCAACCAAATCCATTCTACCAGCAACTTAGCAAATACTAGCTTAACTCTACTAACCTCATTTCTTATATAAAATAAAGTGCATGCTTTACCTTGGGCGTATCGATCATAGGATACTTAGATTCTTACCCAGCAAGTATCTGAGTAAATAGGTAGTCATATTATGGTTTCTTTTGTCCATATATCCCTCTTCTCTTAATCTTTTTCTAGATCTCAAACTCAATGGACGACGATGCTGCTACACTCCATGTTGCCATATATTTTTTGATTTTCGAATTTTTTTTTTTTTTCGAAAAAGTGTAGGCGAATAATGGGGTCATTGGTAATGTACCTACCCCTCGCTTCCACAATGTGTGATCATTCCTTTGAATTAGAATAGTGGGGTCATTGGTATTGTACCTACCCCTCTGCATCTCAGGAAATCATCTCAATCTTTTCTTTTATAGATGCTGAATAGAGGAGAGAAGGAAACCAAAAGTTTACAGGCTTATACCTTTCAGACCTGAAGGATGAATCCGATCCAATGTATACCAAGCCCCAAAGCAAGAAAATTAGTCAGATTAGGGTTGGAGGTCAGCTTCGGTTCCTTCAAACTTTCTAAGCAAGTGTGATCTAATGGTAGGATGATCCACTTTTGTTTTTTTAGCTCAATAAAAAAAAATTAAAAAAAAAAAAATTATTAAGAGTCACAATAAACAAATATCAGTAAACATCCCCCATACTTAAATTACACTGTCTCCGGTGTAAAACAGTCGAGTGATGTTGAACAATAAGGCTAAAAGACTCAATGTAACCAGTAAGAAAGATAAACCTGGCCGGAAATAGTATCGATCGATGTGAAAATGAATGCATCGATCGTTGCAGGTGAAGTTGTGTCGATCGATATCGACATTTTCTCGTCGGTTGATAAGACGGTAATCTATCTCCTTGGATAGTTTTTTTTTATAATAGGAATAAAAACTCAAATAAAACATAATGTTAGTAAAACCTCCCCAAGACTTAACAACACTATCACTAGTGGTATACAGTCTAAGATCGGTGGAGAAATAAACCATAAGTACTAAATTTGACAAGGGAAAACAGTATACCTGCTCGTTGATGGTGAGCGTCGATCGACACAGTTAAGTGGTGATCGAAAGATACTCGTGAAGCTCTGTCGATCGATATGCTCGACAGCCGTCAATCGATGTTTGTTGCAGAACGTGTCGTCCTCGGGTAAAACATAAAGAAAACATAAATAGTAAGTAAAAAGAAATTAAAACACAAATAGAAAATAATAAGAAAAAAGGTATTTTTTTATGAACAGTAACTGCTACGGTAATGTTGCTACAGTGACATAACTACAGTGTCGCTCGACGGGACTGACAGTGTCGATTGAGGGGACTGACAGTGTGTTGGGGTCAAAATCGGTACGACGGAATCAATAGCCAAAATTCTCCGCAAACGCGTAAACGCAGCAGTTTTATGAATCTCGAGAGATTGCTTTATAAGAACTCGAAGATCGTTTTATAAGACTCGAGTGATCGTTTTATAAAACTCGAGAGATCGTTTTATAAAACTCGAGAGATCGTTTTATAAAACTCGAGAGATCGTTTTATAAAACTCGAGAGATCATCGTTTTACAAGAATTCGAAGATCGTTTTATAAAACTCGAGAGATCGTTTTATAAAACACGAGAGATCGTTTTATAAAACTCGAGAGATCGTTTTATAAAACTCGAGAGATCGTTTTATAAGAATTCGAAGATCGTTTTATAAAACTCGAGAGATCGTTTTATAAAACTCGAGAGATCGTTTTATAAAACTCGAGAGATCGTTTTATAAAACTCGAGAGATCGTTTTATAAGAACTCGAAGATCGTTTTATAAAACTCGAGAGATCGTTTTATAAGAATTCGAAGATCGTTTTATAAAACTCGAGAGATCGTTTTATAAAACTCGAGAGATCGTCTTATAAAACTCGAGAGATCGTTTTATAAGAACTCGAAGATCGTTTTATAAAACTCGAGAGATCGTTTTATAAAACTCAAGAGATCGTTTTATAAAAACTCGAAGATCGTTTTATAAAACTCGAAGATCGTTTTATAAAACTCGAGAGATCATTTTATAAAAACTCGAAGATCGTTTTATAAAATTCGAAGATCGTTTTATAAAACTCGAGAGGTCATTTTACAAAAACTCGAAGATCGTTTTATAAAATTCAAAGATCGTTTTATAAAACTCGAGAACTCGTTTTGCAAAACCGCGAAAAACCGAAACCGCCGCAGAACGCGAACTAGTCACGACTAGTTCGCCTGCTGGCGAACTA
>CAKOAT010188377.1:0-54871 GCA_932364175.1 Eruca vesicaria subsp. sativa | reverse complement strand
ACGGATTTTGCACGGAAAGTTTTTTATAAAACTTTCAGAATTCAGGGTGATCCAAATCATGGTCGATGGGATCCATTCTCAAGTCACGGAGTGAAGGATTCAATTATCTCGTCCCCACAGACGGCGCCAAAATGTGAGGGATAAAACTCACTTTCTAATTTAGGTTAGGTTAAGATTGGGGAGAAGACAATCGTGGGCTGAATCCTTTAAGAACTTAGAGAATGAATTATGATTGTATTGATGAATAAGGGTTACAAAGATGATTATGATGAATACAAAGAATATAACCGAATGATTTGAGAGTTACAATGTGTGTGTAAATTTGTAAAAAGCGTGAATGAATCCAGAGAGAGAGAGAGAGAGAGAGAGACTTTCTCTGATCTCCTCCTTCTCCTTAAATAGCTCTCAGCCACATTTGAAGGATCCTAACCAGCCTCCGAGATTTGCTCCGTGAGTTGGGGGATTCTCAACAGTCTCCTTTTGACCGAGTCCTGCGCAACCAGCCTGAGCTACTCCTGTTAGCTCCTTGTAAATGAGGTCCGGAGCTCTCCTCCGTGACCTGTTTATAGATGAGGTCCGGAGCTCTCCTCCGTGACCTGTTTATAGATGAGGTCCGGAGCTCTCCTCCGTGACCTGTTTATAGATGAGGTCCGGAGCTCTCCTCCGTGACCTGTTTTGTTGACGTTTCTTCCTTAGCAAAAACAGCCTCCGGCTTCTTTTTGACTCTTTTCTCAAAAGATTATATGCCAATGGGCTTACAGTGGCCCATAGTCAACTCTTATCGTTCTAGCCCATTAGTCTCAGCTAGCGGGCCATATTTGGGCTCAACATCCGCCTTACCGTTTGAGTTTTACGATAAAAACTGTTAAATACGTGTTTTCTCGTAATGTGAGCTGTAGAAGACATGTTTTCACCATGCTACCAGCACCGCACCCGAAATCGATCGGCTGTTATACGAATATCGGAAAACGCCTTTTACGGCTCACATTACCGAGGTCAAGCTACCCGATCCGGAAAAGCTCAAGGTGCCAACTTTTGACGGGACGACTGATCCCAAAGCGCACCTGCAGGCCTTCCAGATCACCATGGGACGAGCCAAGCTCAAAGATCACGAAAAAGACGCAGGCTATTGCCGTCTTTTCGTCGAAAACCTGGAAGGAGCAGCATCGAGTTGTTCGCCAAGCTTAAGCGAAATCCGATCGGGAGTTTCCGCCAGCTTGCTTCCGAATTCCTGAAACAATACTCGATGTTTATAAATCGGGAAACTTCTGACGCCGAACTTTGGAGCCTATCGCAGAAGGAGGACGAATCCCTTCGCGACTTCATGAGCAGGTTCAAACTCGTCATAGCTAGGGTTTGTGGGATAAGCGACAAAGCAACCATCAACGCGCTCAGAAAATCGCTCTGGTTCAAATCGAAGTTCCGAAAGTGGATAACCCTCGAGAAACCGTGGAAGATCCAGGACGCGCTCCACAAAGCTACCGATTACATAACCATCGAAGAGGAGACTAAATCTTATCTGAAAAGCATAAGCCGGCGAGGTCATCCACAAAATACATCGCATCCAAGCAGAAGCCGAAAAAGAAAAACCCTCGTAACGACAAATACGTCCATCACGAGGGACAAGATCTCCAAGGGGGGCACAACTACACCATCAATTCCGGTTCAGAACAAGGGCGAACTACGGGGAACACGTGGTTAAGGAATCCAAATTACGACGAAAATTCCTTCTACGATCTCCACCAAGCTCACAGACACTCTACCGTGAACTGTAAAGTTCTCGGCGCCAGACTTGCCGCAAAATTGCTTGCCGGAGAACTCTCCAAGGTATCCAGCGTAAAGGACCTTATCCGCAATTCAGATCGCCCCCCAAAAAACGATAGGAACTCACGAGCAGAAACTCCGCCTCAAGGGAACCAGTCGGGAGAGAAACGCGGACGAAGACAAGACGAGAAAGGTAACGACGCTAGCCACCGGAAGATCAATATGATCATCGGTGAATCGCAATACTACAGCGATACCATCTCATCTATCAAGTCCTACCAACGAAAAGCCGAAACCGGTTTGAGTTGGAATGTACCATCGGATAACACTCCAAAGGAAGTGATCTCTCTTGAAGACACAAAAACCGGCAGTATCGATCAACCGCACGCCGATCCTCTTGTCATCGACTTAGTCATAAGCGACTTAGAAGTCGCCCGAATCCTGGTCGACACTGGAAGCACCGTCAACGTAATCTTCCGCAACACGTTGGTGCGCATGGGAATCGATTTATCGGAGGTCGAGAAGCAACAAGCAACAAGCTTCCGCACCCATCGCTTCTACCCAACCGGAGGAGACAAACTCAGAGGAAGACACCGATCCAGCGACTAAAGTGATCGAGAAGTCTGCGACAGCCGAGTAAAAACACTCGCACCAATATCAGAACTACGAGATGGCTTGATTTCTGAAAGGAATACGTAGGCAGATCGCCTAAAGACGAGTTCAGCTATCCCCCTTTCCGAAACGGGAGGGAGTGGGTGCGTATACGAGTATTTGTATACTCCCAAATTTTAAAATATTCGCTTTGTAATCGGAATTTTCGGAACTTTTTAATAAAGACAAAGTTAGAATATTATAAATCTCTCTACTATCGAAAAGCGTAAAAACAAACTCCAAACATCCAGAAATTACTTCTGCAGTAACAACTACTTGATCGTTTCGACGAAAAACCTATACACTATATATTTTCAAAAAGAACCGGCGAGACGTCGCCTAAAGTCTTAGAAAAATATTTCGCAAAATTCCCTCCGCGACTATAAAATCACAAACGCTCGGCGATTGGCCCCGTCGAGCACGCTAGCCGTCTTAAACAAACGCACATACCCATTGGTCCGCATACATCCGACTAGGATAAAATAGCGTGCTATAAAAGAAATCCAAATTGTTGGTCAACACTTCCGGGAAGCTTAAAAATTGTCCCCGGTGAGATGCTCGATTCCAACCAGACGAATCGTATAAGCCGAGAACGTATAGCAGATTCTAATCGATATGGAATCAGGTTAAAATCGCAACAGGCAATCGAAAGGCGACTAGTCATCGCATAGCGTCAATCCGAAAGTAAACATAGGTCTTGCCCTAAACCCAGCACACTGGTCTCTAACGTCTCAAGGCCTGAATTGAGATCCTAAAACCACATCTAAACACTCGCGAAGAATCAAAACATTCCGAGTAAACAAACCGGACGATCTACACCCAAGAGTTAAATGCGAGACGACAACTCGTACTCTTCCCTCTACATCTAAAACGAAACACAGATTTTATATTTACAAAAAATTCTTATTAATATTTTTCATTCAAATACACGCCGCCGAGCGGCATGGATTCAAAGCCACCAACGGCCAGTCCCGATAAACATAACGAACAATATCATAAAACAAAGACATCATACATCAAAATCACAAAACGCGGACGCCGAGCTTTGGCCAACACCAGCGTCAATCCACGGCTGATCAACTTCTCCGCCCGCATCCGGGATCTTTTGCCCGACTTCAACTGAATCCGGCGACACTACGATAGGGTTTACTGATCCCACATTTGCGAACTCGGCCTTCTTCTTCTCCCGTTTGGCCAAGCGCGCTTTCTGCTTGGAAAACTCCACCTCATACGAATAGTCCGCATGCTGTGTAAGATTCAAACCAAAAACTACACCACGACATTTGCGGTAATCACCATTAGCCCTTATCGCATCCTTAAAGTCCGCATATTGAGGCACAGACCGCTCACGATGAGCCATCATCTCCGCAGCAATTTCTCTCTTGCCTGCTCTATGGGCTCGATGGACTCTTGTGCCAGAGAGCTCAAGAACGCGATGAGAATCAGCCTCATACTCCTCCCTCACACGGGCAGTCTCCCTTCTTGCTAAATCCTGGGCACGAGAGAAGTTTGCGTCGATCTCTTCTTTGAGACGTGCAGCCTCCGTCTCTGCCGCCTTTGCCCTAGATTCAGCCTTATGAATCTCTGCATCGCTTGCGCTCACCGCTTCGCTCATAAAGCGAAGACTCTGCAAAATAAGGGAAGTCCTTTGTCAAAAATCCGGTCACACGTAAAACAAATACGAAAATCGGTAAAGAACAACAGACCTTGTTGAAAAGTCTCGACGCCTTCGCAAACGGCCTATCGGCTGGTATCTTGGACGACGTCTCGGCCGGGTCAAACTTGGATGAGGGAGCCAAGAAGTCGATGAAATCTTCAATATTAAGGTCTTCGTCAAACCATCGGTCTTGACCAATCGGAACATCTCTCTCTCCTGCGGGGATCTAGATCTCTCCCTCGTTTCCGCGTCGCCGTCTGCCTCAATCTCAGCACGATCATTCTGAGAACAAACCAGAAAAGTAATAGGCGACGGCGCGACGAACTCTCTTTGGAGAATAATATCCCCAGAAAAATGGACCACCGCGAAGAAGGCTCATAACCAACTTGACGTCTTCAAGTAACGGCACAAGGGGGAAGACGCTGCAAAAGCACGACTCGTACACGAAGAATCCCGACAAGGTGCTGCAACGTGGAGGGACGAAGCTAGCTGAACGATATTTTGAACCGATCCAAAAGATCAACAATGGCTCGCGGAATAGGGAACCATAATTGACAGTTCAACAGAAAAGCCTCGTAACATGTAAAGTAACCCGGGGGCGGATTCTCGGTGTCTTGAACCTATTCATGAATGCAAAACTAAAGCGAATCCGGGATCGCGCGAGAATTCCTCAAATCCCTGAGGGAACGAACGGTACTCGCACTCGGACCTTCCTTGTTCCTCCGAAGCTTATCCTTCTTTGGAACCCAGAAGCTAGCTGGAGGAACATCGGCAACACCCAAAGCTGACCGATACTTTGTGGTTTCTTCCTTACTCGCGGAAAACTGCAGAAAGACCGGCTTGGGGAGGGCGCAGCCACCAGAAATATCGTGGTCACTTGGATCAAAGATTGATGCGTGAGCGCACTCCAAAACTTTCCACTCAGAAGACATGTTTAGGGAAAATGAGAGAAAGAGATTCAAAGGGAAGGGAAGAGAGAAAACTTCTTGAACCTTAGAAAATTTATGGAAGAAAGTGAGTAAAGAATATGAAAATTTCCTCCATATACTTATAAGAAAAAGTTTAACGATTCACTTTTAGACTTTTGGTCATTAAGTTCCGCCTAATTCTACTAAAACTTGCCGAAGAAGTTCGAACCGCTCGCAAGAACTCTACGATTCTTACGAGCTGGGGAGCTAACTGTTGGGGTCAAAATCGGTAGGACGGAATCAATGACCAAAACTTTCCGCAAAAATAAAAATACGTTTTATAAAATACGAGAAGTTGTTTTATAAAATTCTAAGGACTTTTCGAACAAAGGAAATCCGCAGAAAACTTGGAGATCGTCATCTCGGAATAACGAACGAAACAATCGCCGATTACACGATTGCCCAAGTTAAGCAAAAAGCCGCATCAGTCGTAAACCAGAAGCAGGTTCGACCGAACCAGTTCAACGTACGACGAGCCGAACCAACCGGTTCAGCTTGCTGTATGGCAAACTGGTCAGTTCCGGACCTCTCGCTGTACGGCGAGCTGGTGGCCACGAACCAGCTGGTTCAGCTCGCCGTACGGTTATGCTGAACCAACCCGGTTCGGCTCACCGTATGTCGAGCTGACCGTCCTGAGCCTCAATCTACCGCATCCTTGACGTAAGGCATACGTCCTTCGATTCTATCATGCTCTGAACCATGGTCGAAACGTCTCTCATTTCGTCTCGATCCCTCTTACCGTTCAAGTTTTACGATAAAAATCGTAAAAGTCTTCTTTTCTCGTAAAGTTTGGGAAGATCGTATAAAACGGCAATGATTAGGCGAAACATCGTGCATTGTCAAGCTATACGATTAACTCGAGAAATCTTATAAAAACGGCATCGTTTCAGAAAACGATCTCCTCTAAAATCGTAAAACGGTTTTTATCGCAAAACGGCTCGGACAGCCCAAAAGCGTGATAAAAGCCACTTGCGACTTTAAACAAAATCCAGCCCAAAGATACAATGACGGTTTGACGATTTACTTGCAGGAAGAAGATAAATGTCAAGTTTGAAGATAAATGTCTAGTTTGAAGATAAATAGAAGATTTCCGCAAAGAAAATGGAAAGATCGAGATAAATGAAAGTTTCGCGATAAACTCTAATCTGAGCGAAAAAGAAGGACTGAACCGCCTAAGGAGGGAGTATATAAGAAGAAAGCCAAGGACAGAGCACAAGGACGAGTTTTCAGAGTTTTCACCACCAAAACTTAGCATTAGGAAACTTTCCATTTTTTTTGTTATCGAGTTGCGTCTCAACTAGGGTTTTCAGTCTGAGGTTATTAGAACTAGGGAACTCGCCGACAGCTCTTGTAGCCAAGGCTTACTCTCGTTATACCACTTTTACGCAGAATTCGGAATAAGATTCTTCTTTCTCTCAGTCTCGTTTTTACTTCTTTTACTTATTCATATTGTGTTCTTGATTGCTTGTGTGCGGTTCCGCAGATAGTCGGGTCCTCTGGGAAATTAGGGTTTACTCTAAATTCCTAAACTTACGTAAAATCGACAGTGGTGAATTTTGGTTCCCACACCGCTGGTTGGCCGAACACAAGGCATATGCCCTTCGACTCGATCATACTCTGATTCGTGGTTGGAACACCTCTTGTTTCGTCTCGATCCGTATTATCGTTGGAACTTTACGATGAAAACGGTAAAGACTTGTTTTCTCGTAAAGACTCAAATAAATCGTATAAAACGGAAACGTTAAAAGAAAAAACCGAAGGTTACCAAACTAAATGATTGACTCAAGATGTTTTATGAAAACGGCATTGTATCATGGAACGATCCCATCTAAAATCGTAAAACGGCTAAAACGCAAAATGGCCCGAAAATTCTTAAAACGCGATCCCACTTACGACTTTGACCCGTCTTAAGTTCTTGAGTTATTTGGACTTGAGTTCAAATGATTTCAACTTCCTGGAGATTCCCGAGTTTATAAGCAACATTGTTAGTCTAAGGTACCATAAAATTTCTTACTCATTATTTTACGGTGAAGTTCCTGCGAGTCTTGGGAATTTGTCGAAGCTCGAGTCTCTTTATTTGTACGCTCAGACGTTTAGTTAAGATGGTTCAACTTCGTATACATTGCGTGCAAGCGACCTCGGGTGGCTTTCGGGTTTGTCTTCTTCACTGACTTACCTCAACATGGGGTTTGTGATTCTGAGCGGTGCCAGAGAAACCTGGCCAGAGGAATTCAGTAAACTCTAGAAGCTGAAGGAGTTGCATTTGTTCAACTGTGAGCTCAAGAACTTACCTCTCTCTTTGCCTTCCTTTGCGAATCTGAAGCTCCTTGAAGTTCTTGATTTGTCTCGGAACCCTCTCAGTTCGCTGATACCCAACTGGCTATTTGATCTCCAGGGGTCAATTCCTTCCGGATTCAAAAAGCTTCAGCTTCTAGAGACGCTAGTTCTGTCTAGTAATGTACTCTCGGGAGAAATTCCAGTTGGAGATCTTCCCCAACTGAAGTATATTGACCTTTCTGTAAATAATTTCCAAAGTCAAATCCACAAGTTTCTTGACGCCTTGTCTGAAAACAAAGAAAATAGCTTGGTCAATCTCATTCTTAATTCCATCGGTTTGAATGGGACATTTCCAGAATCGCTTGGTGCATTGAGGAATCTACAGATTCTGGATCTTTCATTCAATTCCTTCACGAGTTCGATCCCTTCCTCGGTAGGAAACATGGCGTCACTGAAGAAACTTGCACTTCGTTTCAATTCCATGAATGGGAAAATCCCAGAAAGCTTGGGGAAGCTTGATCGTTTGGAGACGCTTGATATATCAAATAACATCTTTTCTGGTTCTATTCCTGAGAGCTTGGCAGCGATATTTTCACTGAAGAAACTCGATCTTTCCGAAAATAAACTGGAGGGGAGCATACCTAAGAAGCTGAAGTTCAAAGATCCATTCATTTACTTTGGAAATGAGTTACTCTGGGGGAAACCACTTCCTAAAAAGTGTCCAAGGAAGCAGCATGTTGGCGTCAAAATCGGTCACAACGGAATCAATGGCAAAAAGTCTACGCAGAAAATATAAAAGAAATCGTTTTATAAAACTCGAAGAATCGTTTTATAAAACTCGAAGAATCGTTTTATAAAACTCGAGAATCGTTTTATAAAACTCAAGAATCATTTTATAAAACTTGAAGAATCGTTTTATAAAACTCGAGAATCGTTTTATAAAACTCGAAGAATCGTTTTATAAAACTCGAGAATCGTTTTATAAAACTCGAAGAATCGTTTTATAAAACTCGAGAATTGTTTTATAAAACTCGAGAATCGTTTTATAAAACTCGAAGAATCGTTTTATAAAACTCGAGAATCGTTTTATAAAACTCGAAGAATCGTTTTATAAAACTCGAGAATCGTTTTATAAAACTCGAGAATCGTTTTATAAAACTCGAGAATCGTTTTATAAAACTCGAGAATCATTTTATAAAACTCGAGAATCGTTTTATAAAACTCGAGAATCGTTTTATAAAACTCGAAGATCATTTTATAAAAACTCGAAGAATCATTTTATAAAACTCGAGAATCATTTTATAAAACTCAAGAATCGTTTTATAAAACTCGAAGAATCGTTTTATAGAACTCGAGAATAGTTTTATAAAACTCGAAGAATCATTTTATAAAACTCGATAATCGTTTTATAAAACTCGAAGACCGTTTTATAAAACTCGAGAATCATTTTATAAAACTTGAGAATCGTTTTATAAAACTCGAGAATCGTTTTATAAAACTCAAGACTCGTTTTATAAAACTCGAGAATCATTTTATAAAATTTGAGAATCGTTTTATAAAACTCGAAGATCGTTTTATAAAAAATCGAAGGATCGTTTTATAAAACTCGATAATCATTTTATAAAACTTGAGAATCGTTTTATAAAACTCGAAGATCGTTTTATAAAACTCAGGAATCGTTTTACAAAATCGCGAAAAACCGAAACCGCTGCAAAACGCGAACTAGTCACGACTAGTTCGCCAGCAGGTGAACTAGGAGCTTCCCGACTAGTTCGCCTGCTGGCGAACTAAGCAAGCTCGGCTTAGTTCGCCAGCAGGCGAACTAGAGACTCCCCAACGGCGAACTAAGAGGTGCTGACTTTGCCCCACAGGTCTTATCGCCTAGTTCGCCATATGGTGACCTAGCCAAGCTGAACTAGCTCGCCGTACGTCGAGCCGACCATCCCGAGCCTCGATTTCCCACATCATTGATTAAAGGCATACGTCCTTCGACACGATCGTATTCCAAATCACGGTCGAAATGTCTCCCGTTTCGTCTCGATCCGTCCTATCGTTCGAGTTTTACGATAAAAACCGTAAAACTTTGTTTTCTCAAAAAGAACTCGAGGAAATCGTATAAAACGGCAACGGTTAAACGAAACACCGAATATTGTGTTAACTATACGATTTATTCGAGATTTTTCGTAAAAATTGTACAAAACGCGTTTTTAATAAAACCCCGAGTAAATCGTAGAAAACGGCAACGATTAATCGAAACATCGAACGTTGCTTAGCTTTACGATTAACTCGAGAAACTTATCTAAAAACGGCATCGTATCAGGAAACGATCTCGTCTAAAGTCGTAAAACGGATTTAGCGCAAAACGGCTCGGAAAGTCATAAAACGCGATAAAAGCCACTCGCGACTTTAAACGAAATCCAACCCGAAGTTACGATGACGTTTTGGCGATTTACTCGCAGAAAGAAGATAAATGTCAAGTTTGAGGATAAATAGAAGATTTCCGCGGGAAAAAAAGAAAGATCGAGATAAATGGAAGATTCCCATTAAACTCGAATCTGGGCGAAATGGAAAGACTAAACCGCCTAGGAAGGGAGTATATAAGCAAGAGGCATAGGGCAGAAGCAAAGGGACGAAATCCAGAGCTCTCATCTGAGACTTTCACAACTTTTCTAGACTAAGAATTTTCCGCACTTAGAAACTTAGGCCTTTTCTCGACAAGTTCGGTTTCTATGACTGGCGCTCAATCACTAGACGAACTCGCCCAGGCAGTTCGATCTCTTGTCCAATCAACTGATCTACGTTCGACTTGATCCTCGAAAGGGGTACGTAGGCAGCCTTTCATAAGGTTCAGTCCGAAATCATTCAAATCCTTTTTTCTGATCTTTTTCCATCTTTTGTTATCGAGCTGCGACTCGATTAGGTTTAAGGTTTTTATGTTGATAACTTGCTGACGGCCTTGCGGCCAAAGCCTTTGTAAACCCTTGTAACGATCGCAACGCTTTTACGCGAAATCGAAATAAGATATACTTTTTCTTTAAATTCGTTTTATTACGTTTTTGGTATTTTTCCGCATTTATTTGGTTACTTGTCGTTGGCTTTCGCAGAGATCCGGTTCCTCTGGAAAATTAGGATTTTCCTAAGTTTCCTTATTTAACGGAAATCGACAAGTGTGAATTTCGGTTCCCACAAAGCAAAATGTTGTACTGAATTGAGCAGAATGTGCTAAGACAATGTATCTGTTTTACATTCCAATATTAATAAAAAAAGTTATCAGCTCTTGATATCACTCAAATTACCCTAAGGAGTGAATTACTCTCATCAAAAGAGGTTCAATTGTAGCACTTAGGGATCGAAGCCACAAGGAGCTAATGAACCTAATAGTTATATGTTTAAGCTAGGCTAATAAGTATTAATGCAGTAAATAAATATAGTAAACTTGAAAGTAGTAAACAAGATGAACAAGGTAATTGTTCAGCTTGGCAAGGATTTGTTTGATGGAAGGATGGTTGCTAGATCTAGGGTTTCTATTCAGGTAATCAGGATTATAATGCTATAGATGCCTAACAAGTTGCATGCATGATATTAAAGAGCTTCAACTCATAGATAAGTCTATTAGCTGTCGCTATCTAGACTCATCCATGAATCTGATGCCGACAATATCGATCGTTATGGCTGTCGCAACATCCATCGATATATGCTTGTCGTCGATCGATTACTCTATAGGAGTATCGATCGATATAGCTTCAGATCGAGTTGGAATAGTGCCCACCAAGATCATAGACCGGCTATCGCTTATCCCTATAGGATCTTAGCTTATACATGATGATATCAGAATGATGATTAATGAATTAATGCCACCATGTTCATGGTTCTAGTTCATGACTCTCGAATCAAGCATTAGGGTTCATCATGATAATGAATATCACAACTTAGAAATCTATAGTTGGGGCTAATCCCACAACCTATCTGAACCCTAAATCCAGCAGGTGGATCTATTCAGACATGAAGATTGTCATAGAAATCATAGATGAATAGATAAGAAATTGCAATAGATATAAAACCAAAACCAATGGAGTTCCTGAAGGACTCTGATAGGATTTCCTCGCTTCTCTCATAACAAAATAATAATGAATCAAAGAAAGCGTGTGTAGCCGTCAACAATGGCTTGAAAATAACATAAATAGGGTTTCAAGTAATCAAGGGTATTTTGGTAACTTTGTGATATCTTCTAGGCTTCTGTCGGTCATGAAATATAGTCATCCCACGTTCTGGCATCCATATCGATCGATATGAAGGCTTTCCCATCGATCGATATACATTCCTCTTCTCGACAGCCTTCTCTCGCGAGGCAGACGGACCACTCTTCAGTACAACGAGCATAACTTCTAATCTAACCGTTGGATTGACCTCAAACTGGTGACATTGGAAATCTAACTCAAAGCTCTATCTTGTGGATAAATATGGGATAAATCTCACCGTAGGAAGATCTCCATCCATATCTAAACATCTGACGTGTCTGCGCAGTTCTGCATTTAAAGGCTCCAAAAGACACCAAAATCACCGCTTTACTCCATATCGTACCTGAACCTGTAAATACTCTTAATAGAATCTATATTGTAGTAAATTTACATAAAAATACCAATAGACCATGGCTAAAAATGGGTAAAATCCATGGTCGATCAACTCCCACAGACTTACCGTTTTACTTGTCCTCAAGCAAAACAGACAGGCAGTCTCTCTCAAAGAGGTTTGAAAACAGCAGGGACTCAAAAGATTTTAAAAACTCAGTCACCATCTCTCTAGTAGTGAAAACCAGATCTTAAAAATCCTAACTTTTAGTAGCTCATTATACAATATCCTAGTATAGCAACCAATTTCACCTAGTCAACAACTCAACAGATCCTATCCGACAATCCCCTCTACTAACCTCATTTCTTACATAAAATAATAGTGCAGGCTTTACCCTGAGAATATCGATCAAAGGACACGTGGACTCTCGCCCCAGCAGATATCTGAGTAAATAGGCAGTCTTATTATGGTTTCTTTTCTCCCTACATCATCCTTCTCTGAATCCCATTTTTTTATATCAATCCCAATGAACAACAAATGTTCATCTTATTGATCTTTCTACTTTTGTAGCTTTTTTTTCTGGCAAAGTGTAGGCGAATAGTGGGTTCAAGGGTAATGTACCTCTCCCTCGCTTGCACAATGTGTGATCATTTCTTTGAATTAGAATAGTGGAGTCATGGGTAATGTACATTTCCCTCTGCCTCTCAGGAAATCATCTTAGTCTTTTATTTTTCTTTTTGGGATGTCAAAGGAACGAAAGAAGGAAACCAAAATCACCCAGACTTTTACCTTTCAGATCTGAAGGAGGAATCCGATCCAGTGTATACCAAACCCCAAGACAAGCAAATCAAGTCAATATTAGGTTGGAGGTCAGCTTTGGTTCCTTCAAACATTCTCAGCAAGTGCAAACATAGTTGACAGGTTGATCCACTTTAGTATCCCTAGTACTTTTGCAATCAGTAAATCTAAGACTGGTCTAAATAGTGGTTAGATGACAAGTAAAAAATTGAAATAGATCATCATCCCCTTCTTGACTCAATAAAAACTTTTTGAAAACATTTAAAATAAGACTCATAAAGTAGATAAACATTAGTAATCCACCCAGACTTAAATTACATTATCCCCAGTGTAACACAGTCAGTGGTAAGGTGAAAATCATAAAGCAGAAGTACAAAATTTAACAAGTAAGAACGAATATACCTGACCGGATTAAGTGTCGATCGATAAAATGGGTTACCACTGTCGATCAATATCGACGGTTCTCATTGGTCGATTATCATGGCAATCGTCTACTCGGGTCTACTTTTCTAAATATCTAACTAAACGCACAATATTAGTAGAACCTCCCCCAGACTTAAATAATACTGTGACCAATGTTATACAGCCTAAGATTGGTGGGACAATAAACCATAAGGAAAATATTTAACAAAGAAAGACTGTATACCTGCTTTGATGTGAGTATCAATCAACACAGTTAAGTGACGATCAATATTCTTGATGCTCTGTCGATCGATGCTAGCTAGTCATCGTCGATTCTTATGCAAACTCATCATCCTTGAAACTTTTCCTAATACCTAACATAAATAAAACACTAATATAACCAATTTTTTTTTTTCGATGAACAGTGCTCTGCTACAGTGTCGCTCGATGTAGTTGCTACAGTGTCGCTCGATGTTCGTGCTACAGTGCGTTGCTACAGTTCCTGAAATCTTTTAGAAAACAAAATATCAGTAATAAATGAAAATAAAACCATTTAAAATTACCTAACAGTGGGTTGCCTCCCACTCAGCGCTTATTTTTAGTCATTAGCTTGACTTCTGGAGATCTTATTTAGTCCGGATGAGAAAGAGAACTTGCTCCAATTCAAGTCTCTACTATTTGAAGCTTTATCATTCTTGTGTGAAAGCCTCCTCCATAGACTTTCTCCTTTGTCGATCATCTCAGCAATTAGGAGTGCTTTAAGTTTTGCATATGGATGTGAGAAGCATCTGCTGCACACTCTTGATTTTCTGATACTATCTGAAAAGTAAGGAGTCAATGGTAATTGAGAACCTCCTTTGGTTCGTTTCTGCATCTTCCAATTTCTCCCCTTCTTTCCAAAGACTTGTGTAATCTCACGTTGGATTTCCTGACATCATCTGAGAAGTGAAAAATCAATGATAACTGAGAACCTCCATTGATTATTTTTCTCTTCTTCCAATTCATCCTCTTCTTTTCCCCAGATGTGTCTGAATGTGTGGTGTTATCTCCTGCAATAATATTTCCACACACTTCATACTCATCATGCTTTGATTCGCGTCTAGTGTCGATCGATGTACCAATGGTAGTGTCGATCGATTGTGGATTGATCATGTCAATCGATGGTGTCTGGTCTGTGTCGATCAATGCTTCTTCTACTAAGGCTTTATCGACTTCATCTCTAAATCTCAACCCTCTCTATGAAATTTTTACGTGCTGATGATCATCTAATACTCCACTATAAGACTTATCTCCATACTTTTATCTGGTGGGATAGGAGATTCATCCTCAAACACCGAATTTGGAACCATAATTTTAACAGGATCATGTATCCTTTTCACTCTTTTGTGAAACCCATCAGCTTCTTCTGTCCAAATAGGTGGTCTCTGATGTTTAGGGACAATAATGTGTGAGGCGTCAGAATTATGCACTATCTCCTCAACTGGTTCCAACTTGACTATGTATCCTGGCAGTTCATCCAACCATGGGTGTTGATCGATACAATCGGGTGGGTATCGAACAATGCAGTTGAGTGAGTATAGATCGATGTTAGACGGTGACTGTCGATCGATGTCGTAGGGTGGGTGTCCATCGATAACATCAGGTTTATGTCGATCGATGTCGTCAGCCTTTGATGAAATTTCCAGACTTTTTCCCGAAGTGTGCTGATTGTTATCAGGCTTATGCTTCAAGTTCTGATCCATATCATCAAGCCATTCTTCCAGCTTTAAGGAGTCTTTCAGAGTGACTTTGTCGACATCTGAGGTAAGATCACAGCTTGTTTCATCGATGCTCTCCTGTGCCGAGTTTGCAATGTCATGTAGACAACTCGAATTTACAGGGATTTCAAATGGTATCGATCGATGACAAAAGTCTTTATTGATCAATTCTTAAGTGCTGATGATCGATGCTGCAATCGTACTGTCGATCGATGCTAAGGTACTAATGTCGATCGATGTGGAGGACGAATCGTTAATATCAGCTTCTTCTACTCTGCTCAGTTCTCCAGACTCATCTTGTTCATCATCCTCCACCATATATTCCAGCATATATCTCATCTCAATCTCCAGATTTGCTGCAAAAGTGCTGAAAATTTTGCCTGGGAAGGCGCTTTTGATGTCCTCCCAGCAGGTCAGAGATTTTGGCTGCAGCTTACTGAACCAGCTAAACGCATCTCCGGATAGTGAATATGGGAAGATCTTGCAGAGAACATGGTCTGCGGCTATTAATTTATGTCTGGTTGCTGAAGCTACCTCCTCAAGTCTCTCGATATGATCTCTAGGGTCTTCATAAGGAAGACCTTGGAAAGGGTCCTCGCTTCCCAAATTATACCACTGGCTACTTAGATCAAAGGTGTCCATTTCTGGAAAAGAAATCACATCAAGAGTTAGTGCTTCTTCTCCATTAATCAATTGTCCTTTAAAGTTGCAAGGACGACCTCCTTTGTCTCGCTAGATACCCTTCTTATCGATCTTAAGTATAAGCTCGTCAACCTTTTCTGCCTCCACACAAGTGGTGTCGGTCGTCGGATGAACATTACCATGATGAACAGTATCTCGGTGAACAGTATCTCGATTAATAGTGTCGACCGATGATTAAATCATGGTATCGATCGATGACGGGTGAACAATATCGTTCGATAGAAAGATCGTGGCATCGGTCGATGTAGAAGTTATGGTGTCAACCGATGTAGATGTCATATCACCAGTATTGTTTTCTTGCTCATCATTCTCCACTATATATCTCGTCTCCATCTTTAGATTTTCTGGAGTGTCATAGATAAATCTGTTGAAGAAGGTTTCCATGATATCAATCCATGTTTTGAGGGACTCTGGTAGCAACTCTTTGAACCAACATCTTGCTTCTCCAGCAAGAGTGAATGGAAAGAGTTGGCAGAAGTGGTAGTCTTCAAGGATTTCAAACATAGACCATATTAGTTTTTCAAACATATGAATATGATATGTTGGTGGCTCGTCATGATAACCATGAAAGAGACGCTGACTTATAATAGGGATGTACTGAAGTTTCAGCTCGGAGTCAAAAATTTCTTCCTGTCCGCAAATAGTGTCGGTCGATCTTGGAATAACAGTATCGGTCGACGCGCGATTAGCTGTGTCGATCGATTTCAGGATAACAGTATCAGTCAACACGGGATGTACCGTGTTGATCGATTTCGGGTGGGCAGTATCGGTCTACGCGTTGTGAGCCGTGTCGATCGATTTCAGGGGAATGGGGGTTTTGTAGCTTTGCAAAGGCAATTTTATTTCTTCACCTTTATTCAAGGTGGAATGAATTTTAACAGGGATTTTTGTCTCATGTTTATTTTTATTTTGGCTAATTGCATTACTTATTTTACCTATTGGTTCAATTTGGAGTACTTCCTGATTAACATATGTGTTATCAGAAAACTTACCTGCTCCCAGCGAGGCTTTGTCGATCGATTGATAGTCTGCCTTATCGATCGATGTCTGGTGTAAGCTGTCGATCGATTCTGCTTGGAGGGTGTCGATCGAAACATCCCTCGTAGACTTACGGATCTTGTGTGAACCAGCAGGCTCCTTCCTTGAAGGAACTAGAAATCATCTCTTCATTGTTCATGGTACTGAGATGTATGTACCTGAAAAAGAAGAAAAAATTTATCAGTATTTTAGAACAGTAACAAAACCTAGAATAAATCTAACTAAACAAGATCTAATGGCGATCAAAGCTCCCCGGCAACGGCGCCAAATTTGATATCACTCAAATTACCCTAAGGAGTGAATTACTCTCAATAAAAGAGGTTCAATTGTAGTACTTAAGGATCGAATCCACAAGGAGCGAAGGAACCTAATAGATCTAATAGTTATATGATTAAGCTAGGCTAATAAGTATTAATGCAGTAAATAAATATAATAAACTTGAAAGCAGTAAGCAAGATGAACAAGGTAATTGTTCAGCTTGGCAAGGATTTGTTTGATGGAAGGATGGTTGCTAGATCTAGGGTTTCTATTTAGGTAATCATGATTATAATGCTATAGATGCCTAACAAGTTGCATGCATGATATTAAAGAGCTTCAACTCTTAGATAAGTCTATTAGCTGTCGCTATCTAGACTCATCCATGAATCTGATGCCGACAATATCGATTGATATGGCTGTGGCAAGATCGATCGATATATGCTTGTCGTCAATCGATTACTCTATAGGAGTATCGATCGATATAGCTTCAGATCGAGTTGAAATAGTGCCCACCAAGATCATAGACCGGATATCGCTTATCCCTAGAGGATCTTAGCTTATACAGGATGATATCAGAATGATGATTAATGAATTAATGCCATCATGTTCATGGTTCTAGTTCATGACTCTAGAATCAAGCATTAGGGTTCATCATGATAATGAATATCACAACTTAGCAATCTATAGTTGGGGCTAATTTCACAACCTATCTGAACCCTAAATCCAGCATGTGGATCTATTCAGACATGAAGACTGTCACACAAATCATAGATAAATAGATAAGAAATTGCAATAGATATAAAACCAAAATCAATAGAGTTCCGGGAGGACTCTGATAGGAGTTCCTCCCTTCTCTCCTAACAAAAGAATAATGAATCAAAGAAAGCGTATGTAGCCATCAACAATGGCTTGCAAATAACACAAATAGGGTTTCAAGTCGTCAAGGGTATTTTGGTAACTTTGTGGTATCTTCTGGGCTTCTGTCAGTCATGAAATATAGTCAGCCCACGTTCTGGCATCCATATCGATCAATATGAAGGCTTTCCCATCGATCGATATACATTCCTCTTCTCGACAGCCTTCTCTCGCGAGGCAGACGGACCACTCTTCAGTACAACGGGCATAACTTCTGATCTAACCGTTGGATTGACCTCAAACTGGTGACATTGGAAATCTAACTCAAAGCTCTATCTTGTGGCAAAAGATGGGCTAAATCTCACCGTAGAAAGATCTCCATCCATATCTAAACATCTGACGTGTCTGTGCAGTTCTACACTTAAAGGCTCCAAAAGACACCAAAATCACCGCTTTACTCCATATCGTACCTGAACCTTTAAATACACTAAATACACTCTATATTGTAGTAAATATACATAAAAACACCAATAGACCATGGATAAAAATGGGTAAAATCCATTGTCGATCAGCTCTTTGCAGACAATGTTGTAACCTCTTACATGAGATAATTTTGTCTGCTTGAGTCATCACCTCTAAATTCTACAAAGAGGACCTTTTAATTGTATTCACCAAGAAAATGCATAAGGAGGTCCCCCTCCCCCATAATATTTGATCAGTGAAAGCATAACCTCCATACACCACCATGTTCTGTAATGGTGCCTCTCCACTAACTAGTGATAGCAACATTACTTTCAGAAGCATCACTTACAAAGACCTTTTCACAGCTTCTGTGGGGTAAACCTAAATAGTTTAGGTTGAACACGAACAATGCGCACATACAATAAGAGAAAGAGCCAGTTACGTTGCACTGCACATACTCTGAGCTAGATCTCAAAATATTCTCACCTTGCGTATATAACCCACCAGTGGCAGTTCCGACAAGTTAATTCCATAATGGCCTTGGGATCCTACATTGAAAGGCCTTAGATTGTTACTGTATTTGGTAACATTTCCATGGTTCTAGGGGGATCGGTACTCATCAATCATCATTACAATTATAATGCACTCAGAAGCAGGTCAAACCATGGCACAAGGAAGATTCGTTCTCTTTCTAATCGCAAAACACCCAAAATCACATCGAAAAAGAATAAAAATTACGTTAAATCTTCTATAATAATTTATTGTGACGGATGTGTGAAAAACATATCAACAGATTGATACGCAATAAACATAGACATAAAGATTTAAACCCGGATAAAGTGATCTTCCAGATTGATGGAGGCAAATTTTAGACTACAATTTTCTTACTACACATTAGGGTTAAAACTCTACAGATTATTTAAAAGCGTGTAATGAATTTTCCATATTTTTCTAGGATTTTGACAAGGATCCGTGCCAACAATGATTGATCTGTGACTCTTGATCAACCGATCAACGCCATTCAAGGCATATT
The DNA here is from genome assembly GCA_932364175.1 of Eruca vesicaria subsp. sativa. Taxonomy (NCBI): domain Eukaryota; kingdom Viridiplantae; phylum Streptophyta; class Magnoliopsida; order Brassicales; family Brassicaceae; genus Eruca; species Eruca vesicaria. The sequence goes on along the minus strand of CAKOAT010188377.1, from coordinate 35,680 downwards.
CAACACACATTCACACCAAAAAATCTGGTCCATCAAGGCTGGGATCGAGAACATGCATCTTCAAAACAGAACCAGGACATGCATTTGTCAAAACTCAATTAAAAGAACCGTAGCTTCATCACTCAACCACATGGGATTTAATTTCACTTTTTAATTTTAGTTTCGACAAATTATACACATTAGGTAATAATCTGCACCTTGAGCAGGATGTGATTATTAGTTTCGTTATTTCTAATAAGGAGACATTAAATCTTTTTAATTTGGATATCGGTTCGTTTTTAGATAAGTTTTCTCGATTTTTAATCTCCTAAAATATAACCCATTCCAAATCAAATTTATTTTGGTTTTTCGACTAAAATGTTTGATGTTTTTAGTTTTTTTTTTCTTTCTGATAATAACCAAAAACTATTTTTTTTTTGTTTCATGTTATATGAATCTTAGATAGATCTGATGTCGAACTAATGATTTTATATTATAGTTTCTAAACGGATAATATTTGAAGATAAAGAAAAAAAAATATTAAGACAAATTATTTCATTACAATTTGGTCAATAATGAAAGACGCATTAAGAAAAAAAATATTTCAACTTTCAAGAGATATAGATACTTCACTTGTGGTGAACAATTAGTTATATAGGTACTCACGTTAATGTGCACATGTATATGTATGTAAAAGTATATAAATGTGGTTGATAAATGTGTATAGATACTGTTAGTTAACATTAAAAGATATTTTGTTAAAGTAACACATGAAAATTTAAAATAAAATTGGTCTAGACATTAATGATTTTTTTCATATAAAGAAAATCAAATTGTATTCGTATACAATAAAAAAAATATAATTGGGCTTGATGCATTTTATTTTTTAGTGTATTGTGTTGTATCTTGGTCCAGTCAGTTTTTAACATTAATTATTTATGGCAAAAAATATTTTACAGTTGGACATGCTAAAAAAGAAACCTAAGATTCTAAAACGTGTACACACATTCGTAACAATAAAAATAGTTATGTATTTGCCATCAACAATCGGCGATTGAAAGGGGTTAAGGGTTTCGTTCGCAAAACTCTATCTCTTCACTCAAGCATTTCGAATCCATCACCGAAGTTCTTTCTATTTTTATATTACTTCACTCGATCCTTCCTTCGCGAAATTGTATGTGAGTTTAGTATTGATAAAAAACACTGAAGTATATTGTATAAATGAATTTGAAATGTTTATGAAGAAGAAAAATTATCAATTAGTTTCTTGTAAATTATCTTTTGTATGGAACATTTGTAAATCCGTGGAACCCTACAATGTGAGTTTTATATTGAAAAAACGTAAAATATATAGTGTGAACACATTTATGTAGAGTTTGGCTGAGAAGCACTCTACACGTGACACGTTAGCGTATTCATCTCAAATCGCTGTGAGGCTGCCACATATACATTATAGTATAAATGCATTTATTACAATCTTTCTCTTTTAATATATAATGGATTTTGTTTTGCAACTTATATCTGCTTTTGATTTCTAGATTTTATATAATATACATAAACTTAAGCCTTGTAATGTGGAATGTTTAGTTTTAGCCTCTAATTTTAGTTTTGATAATATACATTTTGTTTTCCAAATTATCCTAGCTTATTTTCTCCAGATTTTATGAAATACTCTTTTTGTATAATTTTAATTTTCATTTTAGATTTGTGCACACAGATTAAGAGACATTTATTTTTGTATATTTTCTAAATAAAAGAGCATTACCTATACACCTAATCATATTTCAACCGATAGAAAAATAAGTCAGATAATATAAAGAGTTTTAATCATATAAAAGTAATAAATTTTGCATTAAAATACTAAATCAACACTTATTTGTAACAAAATTTTTATTATACAAGGATAATTAAACTGAAGCGGAGGGTGTATTAAATTTTATACTGTAATGGTTTATGCGTAATTCTTTTTGTTTCATGCTTTAGGCGTACAATGATACATGGCTGGGCCGTGTTATCTCCAATATGTTTAAATCGCAGATTAGAAATAGATCCTTAAAGAGTATTAACTGACTGAGTTCTTACTAATTAGTTGAAGTAAAGGTCAAGAATTCATACTCAGTCTCAAATTTCAAAATTACAGAACTTTCCTTAACCATATAAAACATTACAAGAAGTCTCATATGATTCCAAAAATTGTCACAAACAAAAACAGGAACTCTCAAACACCTCCACTACTTATAAAGAGGATGGTGAGATAAGGAGAATCGTGAATTGAGATTTCATTCAACGATCTCATTTGTATAAATACACAACTTTTGCAGAGTTTTTCCACAAAGGAAAGATCATCAATCCGCTTGTATATTATGATATATCTGGAAGGGACAAAACAATAATATCTTCAATAATATAGATATTGACCTCACGGACACTTTAAAATTGGTACAAACATAATCTCTACTCTGGATTGAGGCACATGTTTCATTGACACAAAGGGTTTCCCAAATATAGACGTTGATGTCATTACCTTACTAATCATACCAGGTAGATAGTGTTTCATGGGTGGTCATGGAAAGACCATGAAACTTTTTCAAGATAAGTTGGTATAATACTTTAAAATTTTTGATGGTTTGATGGGAGCAAAGAATACAAGAGCGAGTCTATCATCCCTTCACTCTGAATTGGAAGTGCTCATTTGGGCAATGTAATGAATGCAGAATTTACCACAGTGTCAAGTTAAATTTGCAACAGATTGATCTCAATTAGTGAAGAAGGTTTCAGAACCAGGAGAATAGCAAACTTTTGTAAATTATGTGGAGGACATCAAAATCCTGAAGGAAAGTTTTCAGAGATCAATGATCATTCATGTATCAATATCAAGAACACATAATTCACAGACGAATAGCCTTGCACGCAATGCCCGAAAACAACCATCGTTTGTCATATAGACGTAGAGTTATCAATTTGATTTGCAGAGTCTTCGTGAATTTGTTTCAGATGATGTCAAAAAAAATACAGAACTATATTTGCTCTTTTCAACTTAATACACAATACTCTGAATAAGGAAAACATTATACGATCAAATTAATAAGGAAAACAATATACAATCAAAATAATTTGCTATTTAAATTTCTTTAGATAGACTCGTTAACATCATTAGCGGCACACTAGACATTAGGGTTGGGCAATCGGGGTCCCAATCGGGTTTCAGTTCGGGTTTATTCGGAATTCGGATTTTCGGATTCAAAAATTTCAGCACCATTCGGATGTTATAAAAATTCGGGTCGGATTCGGTTTGGGTTATCTCGGGTTTGGTTTGGGTTTAGTAACATGTCCAAGATCCTGTTGAACACGAAATAGTTTTGGTTTCAGAACTAATCGGGTTATTGGTTTCACAAATACTAATTTATACTCAATTAAACTCAATATATTTTCAATCGTTTTAATAAATTTTTGTATTTAGCTTCTTCAAACTATAATATTGTCCTTCAAAATAATATTGTGAAACTAGTCTATCAACCATATAAGATTTATCTTTGATATACATGATGACACTAAACATATTGTGAATAATGATAAAACATAATCTTTTATAACAAAAATCATACATAATTAAAGAAAAAAAATAAAGTTAACAACTTAAAATTCTATAAACATAAGAAATATTATGCAAAATTAAAAAAACATCAAAACTGTTTAAAATTCCAAACAAATTTATTCATAACTAAACTTCAAATGTAATGTAAAACATAAACATTAATATTAAACAAATAAAACTATATATTAGACTAAATATTTGAGTTAATTATTCATATAATAACAAATTATTATAGGTACTCAATAATATCTTAATATGTTTTAGAAACATATTAGAATTTGAGACTGGATAGGGTACACGTATTTTTAAAATTTTAAAGTTTCGAGTTCTTTCGGATATTCATTTAAGTTCGGATTCGGTTCGGGTAAAACCCATAACTCGAAATACCATCAAACAAAATATATTCGGTATATATGTCGGGTTCGGATATATTTGGATTCTTTTTTATCAGGTCGGGTTCGGTTCAAATTTTCGGGTTCGGATTTATTTGTCCAGCCCTACTAGACATTGTTTAACAATTAATCTAAATCGTTTAGTACTAAATCATGTGTACCAGGAAAGATCCGCATCTTAAGAAAATATAAATAAAGTTGACCAAAAAAAGAAAATATATAATATGACTTCTTATTATTAAATCAAGGAGTGGTCGTCCGAGGAAACACTTCCACGAGCCTTCTACTGACGCTCAAATATCAAACTGCAATTAATTACTTCCATGCATTCCAGCCAGTTTTCACGTGTTCATATTCGTTGAGTCGTATTTAAATAAATACATGTAATGGGGGCTAATATTCTGCGTATCAAACATCTATAAATTAACGTTTGACAAAAAGAGACAATATTAAAGTAGCAACGGTCGTTTTCATGGTTAATTCCGACGTGGGCCAAAACACCATGTTTGTCGTAACGTATATTTTTTCAAGAAATTTTCGTAAATTTATGAAAAAATGATTCATCGTAAAGACGTAATATACTGATCCACTTCTAATCATGGTATATTGTGTTTTTATAACTATTTATTATATTGTAAAAGCTTTTAAACATATTTATAAGTTTAGAAGTATTTTGGAAAAAAAAATGTGATATTTTTAGAGCATTTTAGAGAGAATTGGAAAAATCACTTGGTTTGGATATCGACAGCATAACTAAATTAACACGGAGAGATGATCAATATCAATCGATATGCTCAATGCAGTATCGATCGATGCCGAAGGCGCAGAAGATCAACTCGCAAAGCAACTAACTTGAAACCCAAGACTTCACCAAATTACAATTATGCCCCTGGCAAATTTTAACCTAAGTATTTATAATTTGCCAAGGTGGTTTAGACAAATGAGAGCTTTCTTGTATTCTTTTTACACAGCAAAAGGTTTTTAGGATTTTTAGTTTGTGAGAGAAGATCCAGAGAGATTTGTGATTGGAACTTCATTGTTTTTCTATCTATCTATATTTATGAAGTTTATTTACCTTGCTTGTGTTATGATTTGTTTAGCCATGCCTGAGTAATTTACTTGTTAGAGTTAGGGTTTAAATAGGTTAGTGAGATTAGCCACAACTATAGGATCGCTTGTTGGGGGTATTCATTAATAAGATGTTCTTAATGCTAATTTTCTAAACTTGCTAATTAGAAACCTGAACTTAGGAGTTTTAGATTGTTTAAGCAACCTTTAGACAATTCTGATTATCCTGAATTTATTCTATTAATCTAGGATTTTACTAGAAATAGGGCGAGAGCTTGATCTAGGGATCCACAGTGAGTATAGATTAACTCGCACATAAAGTTTAACTAACCGCATCGATCGATATTCCAATCAGAAATCAATCGACGTCGAATAAAGTGTAGTGATCGATATTCCTATAGAGTATCGATCAACACTGTTATTGATCGGACATTATTGTTTGGGTCAATAAAAATCTAGTTAATAGACTTATTCAGTAAGCGAGAGCCTAATGAATTTGTTATTTAGAGGTTAAGCTCTTTAATACCATGCAAACAACTAGTTAACACCTATAGGATTATAATCTCCAATACCTAAATAAAAACCCTAAGTCTAACACCTTTCCAATTTAGTTCAAAACTCAATCTATTCAGTGAAGTAATTGTCTTGCTCAACTTGATATTTACTATTTTCTGTTTTACCTCATTACTACTTGATTAGATTAAATTGGTTCCCTAACTCTTTGTGGATTCGATCCCTAAGTACTACAACTGATCTCTTATTTGAGAGAGTGAAGTCACTCCTTAGGGTAATTTGAGTGGTATCAAATTTGGCGTCGTTGCCGGAGAGCTTTGATCGCCATTCAATTTAGTCTGATAATTCTAGGTTTTTCTTTTTTTTTTACCATCTTCTGACACAACTTCTTTTTTTTTTTACTTTTCAGGTGTATGAACAGCATTACCAGAAACAACAAAGAAAAACAACTGCTATTTTCAGAAGACCCATCAAGCTTGGAACGTTCGATCCGCAAAGACCTATGCTCCACATCGATCGATAGCAACACTTGCATATCGACTGATTCTCAACCATCGTCAATCGATCTTGCTCTTACATCGATTGACATCCACACTTCTCCGTTGACCGATTCAGTTCATCCTTCATCAATCGACATCAACACTTCTTCGTCAACCAATTTCATTCACTCGACATTGATCGATCCTACACACCATACATCGATCGATACTTAACCGCAAGACATTATTGCGATTCTGATACTTACTCTAGACGAGAATGGAGACCTGCAGGACCAGGAGGGTCATCTGCGTAATGCAAGAGGTCAGAGACTAGATGATCAGGGGACTTTAAACCATGAACTTGACACTGATGAGGCCACTCGACCCAAGACCTTGGAAGATTACATTCGTCCAGACCAAAACTATGTCAACAGGTCAGCTATTCATCTTCCAGATGTCCAGAGGGATAATTTCGAGTTGAAACCCTAGTACTACACACTCGTGGCACAGATACCCTACTGTGGGTTACCCCACGAGCATCCTATAGATCGCCATCTTGAGAGGTTTAAGGATCTTGTTGCTGCTATTATAGTTAAAGGAGTCCCTGAGGATTACCTACTTTGCAAGCTCTTCAAATACTCACTTGCTGGAGATATGTGCATTAGCCCAAATAGCTACCACCAGGATCTCTTACATCTTGGGCCGACATCAAGAATGCGTTCCTGCGCAACTTCTTTGATGAGGCACATGCTGAAGAACTGAGGAGCAAGATTGCTACTTTTGCACAGAAAGCTGGAGAGTCCTTGAAAGACTCTTGGATCAGATTTAAGTTATTTCAGCGTGACTTTTCACACCATGGATTCAATGAGGTGCAAACACTCAACTTTTTTTAGAGGAATCACTTTGAAATATCAGATGGCTCTTGTTACAGCAAGCGATGAGAACTTCAATACCAGGAATCCACAAGAGACTGTGAAACTTATTAGAATCTAGCAAACATCAGCAGCACCAAGACCACTGACTCTGAAAGGAAGAAATCTGTGGCATTCCTTAGAAAGGAGCAGATGGAGGAAGTGAAAGCTAAGTTGGACGTTGTCTACCAACTGCTTATGAAGCAAGTCTGCTCATCTAGAGATGCAGAAGCTATACATACAGAGTTAGAGGCAGATGTGAATTACATTGGAGGTACTGAATTTCAGAGGTCTGGAAACCATATTGGAAATATGAACTTCAATGGTAATGTTCAGAGAAGTAACTTTAATCAGAATTCACAATATCAGAAACCCTACAGCAACAGTTACAGCAGCAACAAAGGTTATGAAAATTCATTCTACCAAAATCCACCACATCATACTCAAGAGAGCAAGATTGAAGCCATGCTTGATCAAGTTTTTGAAGGACATCAAAGGCTAACAGTGGACTTCAATGAAAATATTAATTATATCTACAAAATTCTGGGTATCAAGATTGAGACTTATGATACTCAGGTGAGATAGTTTGAGATACATGTAGTTCAGACTGTAGAAGCTGTTAAGAAGAAGGGGATGAAGGTATGAAACACTACGTCAATGCTGATGATTTCTGATAAGAAATGAAGCATGTGAAAATGCAAGAGGACGATTTCGTGGAAGAAAACTCGTTTAGTTCTGGTGAATCACATTCACATCGACGCTATCTGTTGCACATCGATCGACAAGATCCGATACAAATCGATTGACAAGATCCGATACAAATCGATCGACAAGAATCTATCCAGATCTATCGACAGAGAGTAATAGGCAAGATCCACATCTTAAGAAAATATATACATTATTTTATCATCAAATCAAGGAGTCCTCGTGCCAGGAAACACCACCACGAGCCTTCTAATAATGCTCAAATATTGAACTGCACTTATTTCCATGCACACCAGCCATCTTTCACGTGACCATATTGGTATTTAAATATATACATGTAATGGTGGTCTAGTATGTTTGCGTTTCAAACATTTATAAATTAACCTTTGACAAAAATAATAGAGCATAACTAAAAACACATACCCGAAGCATGGACCTCAAATTTAGGCCAAGCTTCTTCTTCTTCTTCTTTCTGATTTTTATCTTTCTTCTCCAACAACCCGATTTGGGATCAGCATCTACTCCTAAATGTATATCCAGCGAGCGCCAAGCTCTTCTCACCTTCAAACAATCACTTACTGATCCTTCTGGTCGACTCTCTTCTTGGTCCGGACCTGACTGCTGCAAATGGCGCGGTGTTGGCTGCGACCAAAGAACCAGCCACGTCACCAAGATTGATCTCAGAAACCCGAATCAAACACTTAGGCATAACGGTGAATTTGAAAAGGGTAGCTTGGGGGGTAAGATACATCCGTCTTTGACTCGTCTCAAGTTATTGAGCTACTTGGACTTGAGTTCAAATGATTTCAACTTCACGGAGATCCCCGAGTTTTTAGGCCACATCGTTAGTCTAAGGTACCTGAATCTTTCTTACTCATCGTTTTCCGGTGAAGTTCCTGCGAGTCTTGGGAATTTGTCGAAGCTCAAGACTCTTGATCTCTACGCTCAGACGTTTAGTGATGATATATTTACGCTAAATTTGCGCGCAAGCAATCTCGGGTGGCTTTCGAGTCTGGCTCCTTCACTGACTTACCTCAACATGGGGTTTGTGAGTCTTAGCGGTGCCGGTGAAACCTGGTTAAATGATTTCAGTAGACTCTCGAAGCTGAAGGAGTTGCATTTGTTCAACTGTGAGCTCCGGAGCTTACCTCTCTCTTTGCCGTCATCTGCGAATCTGAAGCTCCTTGAAGTTCTTGATTTGTCTCGAAACTATCACTATTCACCGATACCCAACTGGCTATTTGATCTCACTAGCCTCAGAAAGCTATTCCTCCAATCAGTTCGTCTCCAGGGGTCGATTTCTCCCGGATTCAAGAATCTTCAGCTTCTAGAGACGCTAGTTCTCTCTAGTAACGAACTCTCGGGAGAAATTCCAGCGGTTCTTGGAGACCTTCCTCAGCTGAAGTATCTCGACCTTTCTGAAAACTCTTTCCAAGGTCAAATCCACAGGTTTCTTGACGCTTTCTCCAAAAACAAAGGAAACAGCTTGCTCTCTCTCCGTCTTAATTTCGACCGTTTAGAAGGGACATTGCCTGAGTCGCTTGGAGCGTTGAGGAATCTAGAGATTCTGGAACTTACAGGCAATTCCTTCACGGGTTCGATCCCTTCATCGGTAGGAAACATGGCGTCACTGAAGAAACTTGATATTTCTTACAATTCCATGAACGGGAAAATCCCAGAAAGCTTGGGGAAGCTTGAGGAGCTTTTGGATCTAAACTTGATGGCCAACAAGTGGGAAGGTGTTCTACGGAAGTCTCATTTCCTCAGTCTTAGAAGCTTGAAAAGCTTCAGTCTCACAACTGAACCAAACAGATCTCTTGTCTTTAAGGTGCCATCGACATGGGTTCCTCCTTTCAGACTGGAGCAAATCAGCATCCAGAACTGCCAGATCGGTCCTTTGTTTCCAATGTGGCTTCAAGTACAAGACAAACTCAACTGCATCACACTCAGGAACACTGCGATTGCCGATAAAATACCACACAGCTGGTTCTCGAGAATAGCTTCCGATGTAACTGAACTGTATCTAGAAAACAACAGAATCAAAGGTACATTACCTCAAAACCTAGTGTTCCCAAATTTATTAGCCTTTGATTTGAGCTCCAACAACTTCCAAGGCCCTTTCCCTCGCTGGAAAACAAACGCAGCAGAGCTTTTTCTTTACCAGAACAACTTCTCGGGTTCTCTTCCACCTGACATTGATGTCTTGATGCCAAGAATGAAAAGGATAAACCTCTTCCGTAACAGCTTCACTGGAGAAATCCCGTCGTCTCTATGTCAACTCACAGGACTGGAAATCCTCAATCTAAGAAACAACCATTTCTCTGGTAGTTTCCCAAATTGCTGGCTTGGTTCGTCGGAGCTTAATGAAATTGACGCGTCTGAGAACAACATATCAGGCGAAATACCAGAGTCTCTCAGTGTGTTACCTCGTCTTAGTTTCTTGCTTCTGAACCAAAATGCATTGGAAGGTAATATTCCAGACACTTTTCAGAACTGCTCTGGCCTTACACACATTCATCTTGGAGAAAACAAGCTGACTGGGAAACTTCCATCGTGGCTTAGTAAGTTGTCTTCTCTGACCATGCTTCGTTTGGAAAGTAACTCCTTTGATGGTCAAATCCCAGATGATCTCTGCACCACCCCGAGTCTACACATTCTGGATCTTTCGGAGAACAAATTATCGGGCCCGGTTCCAAAATGCATCGGCAATCTCACAGCCATTGTGCAACATAAAAGCGTCGACGAGTACTACGTATACCAGGAAATACGCGATAGCATAAATCTTTCTGGAAACAACATACACGGAGAAATCCCAACGGAGATCTTTGACCTCACTTACCTTCGAATCCTGAATTTATCAAGAAGTTCCATGGCAGGAAGCATTCCTGGGAATATTTCAAAACTTGGTCACCTGGAGACCCTTGATCTATCAAGTAACAAGCTCTCTGGTGCCATTCCTCAGAGCTTGGTAGCAATATCTTCTCTGCATACGCTGGATCTTTCGTACAATAAATTGGAGGGGAGAATACCTAAAAATCTGAAGTTTAAAGATCCCTCCATTTACATTGGAAATGAGTTACTCTGTGGGAAACCACTTTCTAAAAAGTGTTAGCAGAATGTTGTGTAGCTAATTGGGCATAAGATGCTAAGACAATGTTTCTGTTTAATTTCCAATATTTTATAATAAAGTTATTAGCTCTACGCTTTTGATGTTGTAACCACTTATAGAAGTTAGTCATGTCTTTTTTTTTTTTTTTTTTTAAGTTAGTCATGTCTGATTTAGTCGTGACTTCTTCTTTATACAAAAAGGACTGTTTTCATTATATTCACCAAGTAAATGAACAAGAAGGTCCCCCACATAAAATTTGAAAAATAGCTAAGCATAGACTAGTGAATGCATAGCCTCCGTACGCCAAAATGTATATTCCAATTATTCTTGGAGGATTGAAACTCATCAAAATCATGCAGTAAGAACTCAGCAACCTTATGTAAATCAATAGAAAGAGATTTGACCATCGTACGTGAAACGCTGAAAACAGATTGATCAATGGAATTGTGATCTAGAGAGAGAGAGAGAGAGAGAGAGAGAGAGAGAGAGAGAGAGAGAGAGAGAAGGAGTTATTAATTTCTCAACATAGACTTCTACATTGGCCTGGGCGTTCAGGTGGATGTCGAATTCGATTCGGTTGATTCAAATTTTTGGGTTTTCAATATTACGGTTATAAGTCTCATTCGGATTTTACTAACTATCAGATTATGTTCGTTCGGTTCCTTCCGAGTTCAGTTCGGATAAATAACCCAAAATATATATTAAAAAAAACTAAAAATATTGAAAAAATACTTAAAATCTATAATTATCACAAATCTAATTAAAAATTAGGTAGTTACCTAAAATAATTAAAAAGTATTCAAAACAACAAATAAAACAAACTACAAAAATATGTAAAATACTCTAAAACATATAAATTACCTTAATATATATATATATAACAACATTAACATATTTAACTAATTTTCGATTTTCAAATCTTAGTTCAGATTTTGGTCCGGTTCTGTTTATATTCATATCCCAAATTACCAAGCTCTAAAGTCATGTTCAGTTATTTTGTATAACGGTTAAGATGAATTTTGATCTTTTTCTTGTTTGTGTTAGGGTAGGGGCCTTCAGTTTGGGGTAAGAATGCCCATATAGACTTCTACATTATAATTCTGACAAACTTGTAAGTGAGTCATAAGTGAGTCAGCCCAAATTTTTTCCTTTTTTTTTTTACTTCGAGAAGCCTGTTTTCTTCTTGCAGAAAACTTCAACAAAAGGAGAATTGGAACGAAGATTTTATTCAATTGTTTAAGAAACTAACCATTGTCTATGGTATTGTTTAGTGTTCTCATTTCTCCCAAATAGAAAACCCTATTTTTAGCCAAAGCCTAATTTATATTTTCTTTGACATCAAATATATTCTAAAATTATTTGAAAGGACAAAGAAGTTCTTTTGGAATTTGCAAGTCAAATGGGAATTACGTCGGTACAAAATCCATATCTTAACAAAAATATATAATCGCTATTTATTATTAAATCAATTAGTCGTTCTCACAAAACATCACCACGAGCCATGTAATGATGGTCAAATATCGAACTGCAACTTCCATGCACGCCAGCTATTTTTCACGTGACCACATAATTCGTATTTAAATATATATATATATATATATATATATATATATATACATATATTCTGGTGGTCTATGTCTGCGTCTCAACACATCTATATATACACGTTTGACAAAAAGAAGAAAGCATAACGAAACCAACAAACATAAAACTGAAGTATGGACCTCAAGCTCAGGCCAAGCTTCTTATTCTCCTTTCTGATTTTCATCTTTCTTCTCAAAAAACCCGATTTGGTATCAGCATCTAGTCCTAAATGTATATCCAGCGAACGCCAAGCTCTTCTCACCTTCAAACAATCACTTACGGATCCATTTGATCGACTCTCTTCTTGGTCTGGACCTGACTGCTGCAAATGGCGTGGTGTTAGCTGCGACCGCAGAACAAGCCACGTCATCAAGATTGATCTCAGAAATCCAAATCAAACACTTAGGCTCTACGGTGGGTTTAAAGAGGGTGGCTTGGGGGGTAAGATAAATCCGTCTTTGACCCGTCTCAAGTTCTTGGGCTATTTGGACTTGAGTTCAAATGATTTCAACTTCCTGGAGATTCCTGCTTTTATCGGCAACATTGTTAGTCTAAGGTACCTGAATCTTTCTTTCTCATCATTTTTTGGTGAAGTTCCTGCGAATCTTGGGAATTTGTCGAAGCTCGAGTCTCTTGATTTGTACGCTCAGACGTTTAGTGACGATGGTCCAACTTCGTATACTTTGCGTGCAAGCAACCTCGGTTGGCTTTCAGGTTTGTCTTCTTCACTGACTTACCTCAACATGGGGTTTGTGAGTCTGAGCGGTGCCGGCGAAACCTGGTCAGAGGAATTCAGTAAACTCTCGAAGCTGAAGGAGTTGCATTTGTTCAACTGTGAGCTCAAGAACTTACCTCTCTCTTTACCTTCCTCTGCGAATCTGAAGCTCCTTGAAGTTCTTGATTTGTCTCGAAACCCTCTCAGTTCGCCGATACCCAACTGGCTATTTGATCTCACCAACCTCAGAAAGCTATTCCTCCAATCGGTTGATCTCCAGGGGTCGATTCCTTCCGGATTCAAAAAGCTTCAGCTTCTAGAGACGCTAGTTCTGTCTAGAAATGTACTTTCGGGAGAAATTCCAGCGGTTCTTGGAGATCTTCCCCAACTGAAGTATATTGACCTTTCTGTAAATAATTTCGAAGGTCAAATCCACAGGTTTCTTGACGCCTTGTCTGAAAACAAAGAAAATAGCTTGGTCAATCTCGTTCTTAATTCCATCGGTTTGAATGGGACATTGCCTGAGTCGCTTGGTGCATTGAAGAATCTACAGATTCTGGATCTTTCATTCAATTCCTTCACGGGTTCGATCCCTTCCTCGGTAGGAAACATGGCGTCACTGAAGACACTTGCACTTCGTTTCAATTCCATGAACGGGAAAATCCCAGAAAGCTTGGGGAAGCTTGATCGTTTGGAGACGCTTGATCTATCAAATAACATGTTTTCTGGTTCTATTCCTGAGAGCTTGGCAGCGATATCTTCACTGAAGAAACTTGATCTTTCCGAAAATAAACTGGAGGGGAGCATACCTAAGAAGCTGAAGTTCAAAGATCCATTCATTTACTTTGGAAATGAGTTACTCTGTGGGAAACCACTTCCTAAAAAGTGTCCAAGGAAGCAGCAAAATGTTGTACTTAATTGAGCAGAAGGTGCTAAGACAATGTATCTGTTTTACACTCCAATATTAATAAAAAAAGTTATCAGCTCTACGCAGACAATGTTGTAACCACTTACATGAGATAGTTTTGTCTGCTTGAGTCATCACCTCTAAATTCTACAAAGAGGACCTTTTTCATTGTATTCACCAAGAAAATGCATAAGGAGGTCCCCCTCCCCCATAATATTTGATCAGTGAAAGCATAGCCTCCATACACCATGTCCTGTAACGGTGCCTCTCCAATACCTAGTGATACAACATTACTTTCAGAAGCATCACTTACAAAGACCTTTTCACAGCTTCTGGGGGTAAACCTAAATAGTTCAGGTTGAACACGAACAATGCGCACATTCAACAAGAGAAAGAGCCAGTTACGTTGCACTGCACATACTCTGAGCTAGATCTCAAAATATTCTCACTGTGCGTACATAACCCACCAGTGGCAGTTCCGACAAGTTAATTCCATAACAGCCTTGGGATCCTACATTGAAAGGCCTTAGATTGTTACTGTATTAGGTAACATTTCCATGGTTCTAGGGGGATCGGTACTCATCAATCATCATTACAATTATAATGCACTCAGAAGCAGATCAAACCATGGCAGGAAGATTCGTTCTCTTTCTAATCGGAAAACACCCAAAATCACATCAACAAAGAAGAAACATTACGTTGAATCTTCTATACCAATTTATTGTGACAGATGTGAGAAGAAACATATTAACAGATTGATAAGCATAAAGAAAGACAAAGATTTAAACCCGGATAAAGGGATCTTCCATATTGATGGAGGCAAAATTTAGACTACAACTTTCTTACTACACATTAGGGTTAAAACCCTACAGATTATTTATAAAACGTCTTATGAATTTTCCATATTTTTCAAGAATTTTGACAAGGATCCGTGCCAACAATGATTGACCTGTGACTCTTGATCGACCTATCGACGCCATTCAAGGCATATTCAACACACCTTCACACCAACAAATCTGGTCCATCAAGGCTGGGATCGAGAACATGCATCTTCAAAACAGAACCAGGACATGCATTTGTCAAGACTCAATTGAAAGAATCACTCTTTAATTTTTCGTTTCGACAAATAATACACATTAGGTAATAATCCGCGCCTTGAGCAGGATGTGATTATTAGTTTCGTTATTTCTAATAAGGAGACATTAAATCTGTTTAATTTGGATATTGGTTCGATATCAGATTAGTTTTCTCGATTTTTAATATCCTAAATTATAACTCATTTCAAATCAAATTTATTTTGGTTTTCTCGATTAAAATGTTTGATGTTTTTAGTTTTTCCAGTGATAACCAAAAACTATTATTATTTTTTTGGTTTCATGTTATATGAATTTTAGATAGATCTGGCGTCAAACTAATGGTCTCATATTATATTTTCTAAATGGATAATATTTGAAGATAAAGAAAATATAATTATCAAGAAAAACCATTTCATTACAATTTGGTCAATAATGAAAGATGCATTAAGAAAAAATAATATTTCAACTTTCAAGAGAATTATATACTTCATTTGTGGCGAATAATTAGTTATATAGGTACTCACGTCAATGTCGACATGTATATGTATGTAAAATTATATAAAAGTAGTTGATAAATGTATAAAGATACTGTTAATTAACAATAAAAATATTTTTTGTTAAAATAACATATTAGGATAAAAAATTTAAAATAAAATTAATTAAAAGAAAATAGGTTTAGACATTAGTGATTTTTTTCATATAAAGAAAATTAAATTGTATTCCTAAACAATAAAAAAAAAATTAAGCTTGCTGCATTTTATTTATTAGTGTATTGTGTTGTATCTTGGTCCAATCAGTTTTTAACATTAATGATTTACGGCAACAAATATTTTATACTTGGCCCTGCAAGAAAAGAAACCTAAGATTCTAAAATGTGTATACCCATTCGTAACAAAAGAAAATAGTTATGTATTTACCATCAACAACCGGCGATTGAAAGGGGTTAAGGGTTTCGTTCGCACAACTTGACCTCTTCATTCGAGCATTTCGAATCCATTACCAAAGTTCTTTCAGTTTTCTATACTTCACTCGATCCTTCCTTCGCGAAATTGTTTGTGAGTTTATATTGATAATATGAGTTTATTTGGATTAAAAAGACTGAAGTATATTGTATAAGTGAGTTTGAAATGTTTATAGAGAAGAAAAGTTATCAATTAGTTTCTTGTAAATTATCTTTTTATATGAACCTTTGTATAATCAGTGGAACCATACATGTGTACGTGAGTTTTATATCGAAAAACACGTAAAATACATAGTGTGAACTGTGAACACATTTATGTAGAGTTTGGCTGAGAAGCACTCTACATGTGACATGTCAGCGTATTCATTCTCGAATTGCTGTGAGGTTGCCACATATACATTATAGTCTGAACGCATTTATTACAATGTTTCTCCTTTAATATATAAGAGATTTTGTTTTGCAAATTATATATGCTTGTTATTTCTATATTTATATAATATATATAAACTTAAGACTTGTAATGTGAAAGGTTTAGTTTTAGTCTCTAATTTTAATTTTGAGAAATAATACACATTTTGTTTCCCAAATTATCCTAGCTTGTTTTCTCCAGATTTTATGAAATACTCCTTTTGTTTAAATTTTAATTTTCATTTTAGATTTTTGCACACATATTAAGAAAACAATTAGTTTTGTATATTTTCTAAATAAAAACTTTATTACATATACACCTAATCATATTTCAACCAATAGAAAAATAAATCAGATAATATAAAGAGTCATAATCATATAAAAGTAATAATTTTTGCATAAAATTCTAAATCAACACTAATTTTTCAACAGAATTTTTATTCTACAACAACAATTAAAATGAAGCAGAGGGTGTATTAAATTTTATAGTGTAATGGTTTATAAGTAATTTTTCTGTTTCATGCTTTAGGCGTACAACGATACATGGCTGGACCTGGTTATCTCCAATATGTTTAAATCGAATATTAGAAAATAGATCCTTAAAGAGTATAAACTGACTGAGTTCTTACTAATTAGTTGAAGTAAAGGTCCAGAATTCATACTCAGTCTCAAATTTCAAAACAGAACTTTCCTTAACCATAGAGAACATTACAAAAAGTCTCATATGATACCAAAATGGCCACAAACAAAAACAGGAACTCTGAAACACCTCCACTACCTATGAAGAGGATAGTGGGATAATGAGAATTGGGAATTGAGGATTTCATTCAATGATCTCATTCGTATAAGTTCACAATTTTTGCAGAGTTTCTCCACAAATGAAAGTTCATCAATCCGTTAGTATATTATGGTACATCTGGAAGGGACAAAACAATAATATCTTCAGTAATATAGATATTGACCTCACGGACACTTTAAAATTGGTACAAACATAATCTCTACTCTAGATTAAGGCTCATATTTCATTGACACAAAAAGTTTCCCAAATATATAGGTTGATGTCATTTCCTTACCAACCATATCAGGTAGATAGTGTTTTATGGGTGGGAAAGACCATAAAACTTTTTCAAGATAAGTTGGTATAGTACTTTTTAAATTTTTTTGATGGTTTGATGGGAGCAAGGAATACAAGAGCGAGTCTGTCACCCTTTCACTCTGAAGTAGAAGCACTCATTTGGACAATGGAATGTATGCAGAATTTACGTCAATGTCAAGTTACATTTGCAATATATTGTTCTCAATTGGTGAAGATGGTTGCGGAATCAGGAGAATAGTAAGCTTTTTCAAGTTATTTGGAGGACATCAAAATCCTGAAGGAATGTTTTCAGAGCTCAACGAACATTCACGTATCAAGAACACATAATTCACAGACGAATAGCTTTACACGCGGTGCCCGAAAACAACCATCATTTGTCATATAAATGTGGAGTTACCGATTTGGTTTGCAAAGTCTTCATGAGTCTATTTTGGATGATGACAAAAAAAATACACAACTATATTTGCTATTTTCAACTTAATACACAATTCTCTGAATAAGGGAAACAATATACAATCAAATTAATTTTGCTATTTAAATTTCTTTAGATAGACTCGTTAACATCATTAGCGGACTAGACATTGTTAAACAATTAATCTAAATCGTTTAGTACTAGGAAAGATCCACATATTAAGAAAATATATATATATATATATATATATATATATATCTAAAGTTGACCAAAAAAAGAAATATATAATATGACTTCTTATTATTAAACGAACGAGTGGTCGTCCGAGGAAACACTACCACGAGCCTTCTACTGACGCTCAAATATCGAACTGCGCTTAATTACTTCCATGCATGCCAGCCAGTTTTCACGTGTTCATATTCGTTGAGTCTTATTTAAATATATACATGTAATGGGGGCTAATATGTCTGCGTATCAAACACCTATAAATTAATGTTTGAAAGAAGAGAACATAACAAAAACATATAACTGAAGCATGGACACACTGCAAAAAAAACAAAGCGACAGTCATTTTCATGGTTAATTCCTCGTAAATGGATCTTTACGAGAAAATAACCACGAAAGCCAAAACGTTGTGGATTTTTGTAACACATATTTTTTCGCTAAACCCTCATAAATTTACTAGGAAACGATTCATCGTAAAGACGCCCCTTTATTATTTTGTAAAAGACACGCAGTGTATTTCTTGTAACACACACACGGTAAGCCTTTTGTCATTTAAACACGTAAACAATTCCTCGTAAAATCCTTGTTATATTTTGTTGTAACTCGGACGTAAATATTTTCTCATAAAGTCTACGCTAGTTTTCGTCGTTAATGACACGTAAACATTACGAGGAATATGTGTGGTTTCCGTAGTAAATTCCACGATACTTCAAATCCTATTTTCAGCATTGAAAAATACAATAAAATATAAAAATAAACTTATTTTTAAAAATAAATTAAAACTAAAATAATAGAAGAAAACAAAAGTATTTTATAAATATTTAAGTTTCAAATTTATGATACAATAAAAAAATAGCTAGGGGTGGTGGTTCCGGAACTCCCGTATGAAGTCGTCACTCCCCCTCTCCATCTCGTCCTCCTGTGGGTGGCCTTGTGCCCGTCTCTCTGCTAACATCGTCTCCAATTGTGGATTTTCAGCCGTTAAAAAAACGTCCAGAAAATCTTCGAGTGAATCCATTTGAGCTTGCGTTGTGCTCAAATCAGAACGTGTCGCGTTCAACTCTAAACGCAGTTGAGCAGTCTCATCTTCTCGTTTCTGAGCATAAGATGATGTCGTTCTTAAGACATCGTTAACGGAACCAATCCCCAATCTACGTCCCTTTTTATTACAGATGATCTTTTAAAAAAGATTAATGTTAGTTAATGATTAAAAGTTAGATTAAATGAATAATAATAAAAAAGTTTTACCTGCTCGTAAATCTCATCCACTTCAGATGTGGATAATGTGACAGGTATCCCATTGAGAGACTGCAGGGTCAGGTGAGTTTGGCGTTCTTCAACCCAAGCAACAGCGTCGTTGTAGATTTGCTCGGATCTAGCATCTAAAAATTTCCCAACCTTGTTCTTGTGGGTCCTCTAGTAAAGTTTCTTAAGAGAAGGTAGAACTCTCCTCTCTTTGGTCTAAAAATATTTCAAAAAATTAATTAATCAATTAATATATATATATATAACAAATTTAATTAGTTTAAGTATTTACCATCCCTAGACGGAACCCAGCGTGGGGTGTCTGACCCGAAGAGTGAAACATCGGCGTGTTGCCATGCTCATCTTTCTTTATCAGGAAGCAGAGCAAATGTTGGAGACTCTAATTGATGATGAACTCCAATAACTGATGAGGCCATCCCACACCTCTGTTGTGAACTCAGATGGTTTCACGTTCTCATAACCGTCCACCAGATAATTGTCCTTCTAGTTGGAGACCGTGTCCAATAATCTATCTTTTTCATTTTTGACAAAATCTTTCTTCACCTCCTCGTTCACTCCTATAGACCAATGCTTTTTTTGCTGTAAACAAAAAATAAAATAGATTAATAAATAGTCCAAAAATATTAAATAAATCTAGATAATTAAAAATCAAGTTTATATACTTAATAACCACTTACAGCGAACATTTTGAACCACATCTTTCTGGTGTGGTTCGGCGTCATTTTCCAGTTTGGATGTGCGTCGGAGAAGATCACCTCGGTTACGCTCCGAGCGACACAATTGTCAAGCACAAACCTGAAATAAACAAATCAAAAGTATTAAATATTTTAATGTTGTTATAGATAAAAAATAATTTTAAAACTGAAACGTACCAGAAAGTGCCTTCCGGTCGGTCGGAGTCTAACACTGGTAAACTTTCTATACCTGGCTGAGCGAAAAGGTCCTCGACGGTGTACCTAGCATAAGGAGCCGTCGGCAGCACCAGAAAGTCAGGATGAACTTTGCCTCAGGAGGAGGAGAAGGAGGAGGCACGTCCTCCGGAACATGATCCTACAACGGTGGCGCAGCAAGCAAACAGAGGAACAGGTGGTACAACAAAAGGAGGCGACTACGAGACTCTTTCAGAAGACTGAGAGTCAGGGACAGTATCCGGAACCGAAGAACCGGGAGTTGAAGAAGATGATGCGCCTATATGAGTACCAGGCACACTAAACAGGTCTCTGTAATGAGCCGCCGCCTTCTTAAGCTTGTTCTTTCCAACCATCTAAAAAAATTATAAAAAATATTAATCATTTGAAAAAATATAAATATATTAACATTTTAAAATCATCATCCTATATTATCAACAAATTCCATAAACTTAACTAAAATCACTTATCTAAATTCCTTACACTAAACCACCTAATCAACCCTAATCATCCTAAACTAATCCTAAACTAACCACCTAAACTATCTAGAGAGGAATACTGTAAGAGGAGAATTAGAGAAAGTTGCTACAAATGAGAGAATGAGATGGCTCGCGTTTATATAGGAAATTTTTCTGAAGCTTTCGGATCTGCACTCTCCGGTGTCCGGTGCTCATCGCTGGCATCGTGAGAGGGTGGGTTTCTATGTTCTTAGTTCTTTTCGTCTGATTTTTGGTTCAGTGAATCGTCATGTAGAAGTCGTAGATCTGTTGACAGGATGGTATGCTGTAACTGCTGGGAGGCTGAAGAGGTGCTGCAGGTTTTCTCCACTCATAGGATTTCGTCTTTTGTGAGGCTCAGATGTTTGAAGATCCAGTTGTGGATTATACGTGCCTTGGATTAATGATTATTTCAGGATTACAAATCCAGCCTCTTGTTTACATAGGTTTGTGTTCTACTCTCTCAGAACCTCGTTTTTGTTTTAGCAATGATGGGGTTTGTGCTCTGATGGTGTTTTATTGTCTTCAAGTCATGCTGAACCTGTTTTATGATGGATATCTCTGTGGCTTCTCGTTTGTGTTGGTTCTGTGAAATATTTTGTCTCTTTGGTTGATTACTTGATTGATCTGGATTGTTCGTGTCGAGGATTGCTTTATCTTGGTCTTGGTGGCAACGGTTCAGTCATGGTAGTGATTGTTTCTAATCATAAGTTTTGGCTGAGTTTCTCCGGCTCTAGTCCAATGGTTTGAAAATTTGGCTGATGTTTAATTATTGTGGGAAGTCGTACGGTGGACTTCGATTGCTTCGTATTATTATCAAAATAGAAGCGAAATGGTTCTTAGTGTTGTTTCTCAATATAGAGATGATTTCAATTTTTGTTATGACTGTAAACGCAGGTCTTCTTGTGATTCTATGTTCGTGTTGGAGCTCAAGAAGGAAGCAGTCTCAAAATATGGCTTGGCAGTGCTGCATTTTTACGTTTTGCCGGCTGTTGGTTGGAAGAATTCTTTGTATTTTTGTTCCTTACTGTGAAGTTATCATATGGCATCTACTGATGCTAGTTTCTAGGCTTCACTCTATCGTACGTATGGCATCTACTGATGTTGGTTTCTAGTTTCTAATATTCACTTTTACAGAGTTGGTTCTTTTTGGGATTTTTCCGTATGGGGAAAGCAACCTTACCTTTTTGTAACTCTTTTATTTTGATATGCAAACCCAGCGTTAAAAAATATATTTTCTCGTAAAGTACTCGTAAATTAACAAGAAATTAACCAGGTCCACGTTTTTTCCTCGTAAAATCATCGTTAAATTAACGAGGAATTGATATAGTCGTGTCTTTTTCCTCGTAAAGTCCACGTTAAGTTACGAGAACTTAACCAGGTCCGTCTTTTTATTTTACAAGGAATTAACCAGCCCCGCGTTTTCAGCCCAAGAGGATTTTACGAAGAAATGACTTACGTGGAATTAACCAGTCTCGCGTTTTCTTTCTCAAGTATTTTACAAGGAAAAGTTTCTTACGTGGAATTAAACAAGCCCGTGTTTTCTCTCTACGAGAATTTTACGAGGAAAAGTTTCTAAATGCCAAAAAACTGAAACCCCAAACCCCAACTTCCTTAACTTATAACCTCAATCTCTACTTCTTCATAAACTCTTAATACACAAACGGATTTTTCCTAGCCGACAATGAATTTGTTAATTACATTTTCATAATCAAACAAACTAAACACACATGCATTAAGTCTTAAAGTTAATAATATTTAAAATATTACATCATCATTCGGATACGTCATTAGCATCTTCGTCATCACTAGAAACATCATCATCTTGATTAAACTTATCTTCAACAGCTTCGTCCGTGGTATCGTCGGGAACATCTTCCTATTTACGATTATGCGGAAAGATGAGAAGGATGTCATCAACTTGTTGTTCAGGTTCCTCGACTCCATTTGTGTGTTCTTCTTGTAAAGGTGATTCTTCTCCAGCGTATTCTTCCATACGGTGTAACTTTAATAACAGTTAACCAATTTATCCCCAAGGTTGTCATCCGAGGGTATGGAATGAAGAAAACTTAACCTGCTTTCGAAGCTAATATGAAATGCTCAAATTTGTTGTATCTTCGTCCACCAATGACATCAACTAAACCAATTTTTTTAACCCACACACTTCTGTTGGCGGCGGGGTCGAACCAGTCCCACTTGAAAAGGACGCATTTCAGCTTCCATAACCTTGAGAATTCAACTTCAATAATATCCTGCAAGATCCCGTAGAAATCTGTTTCACCTTTCACACATATTCCATAATTAATTGTCACCCGGTGTCTTCCCTACTCATATGTATGAAAGTATAGCTTCGTGTGAAATATATCGGTGATGTGATGACCCTTTCACCTGGACCTTGAACAAATTCATGATACCATGCGGGATAATCTGGATCGTCTTGCAAAATAAAGAGAACGTTGAAATTAATCATACTAACAGCGAATATTGAAAAATAAAGAGAACGTTATAATACATGTTTCCTCAACCACCTAATAAAGTATTGATCTTTTCTTCTGTCTAACTCACTTGTCGATATACCCGGGATTGCTTCTTCGACTTGAGTAACAAATTGGCTGTAAAATTTTATGTTAATTAATCAATTGAAATATATATATATATATATATATATGTGTGTGTGTGTGTGTGTGTGTAATTATAAATTTACTTATATATGTTTAACTACTTTTCAAAATAGCGAATCAATGCATGCTCGCAATTGAGAAGAATATAAATGTGTGCACCACCAAACCTCTTTCAATAACCCACCAAATCGTCCAATTTGGTTAAAGATGTCTGGAACACTTTTGCGAATATGTCGGCGCGACACCACCATCATTATATCTTCTTAGAGCTCGTTTCCGAGTACGTACTTTCGGTTGAAAGTAGTACGATGTGAAGAGTGATGTTTCTTCCGTCAAACTTTCAGCAACTATAGAACCTTCAATTCTTGCTAGTTTTTTGGCTTCTCGTTTCAATTTTTTCATGGCTTGCTCATACTGATACATCCATCCGTTATGTACAGGTCCTCAAAGCAATGCCTCATACGAGAGATGGACAACTAGATGCTCCATGACGTCAAAAAATGCTGGCGAAAATATTTTCTCCACGTTGCACAGTAAGTTGAGACTGTTCTAATGAAGTTTTTGAAAAACATCCTCTTTAAGAGTGTATGTGCTCATATCCCTGAAAAATACTCCAATTCCTTGTATGTTTAAAAAAAATATAAAGTCGTATTATTTATCTGTGCATATAAGTAAATAAATTAATTAATGCATGCGTAATATATATATATATTACCTGCAAGTGCTTAATGTACTTTTGTTGGCAGTAGCTCCGTAAATTCAATGGGAAGTAGTCGTTGCATAAAGACATGACAATCATGACTATTCATCCCGGAGAACTTTTGACATTTTTCAACACATCTAGAAAGATTTGAAACATACCCATCAAGGAACTTCATTTCTGATGCCACCCAGTTGAACAACACCGACTTTTTTTCTGATGACAATCTGAATATCGGAACTGGAACTTGTCCAATTCTTTTTATGTGTAACTCACTTTTTGAGAAAATAACATGTAAGTTCAACCTCGATTTTATGATGTCTTTCGTCTTCCATGGGATATTCAATATTATATTCACGATGTTCTCAAAAAAATTCTTCTCTATATGCATCACATCGAGGTTGTGACACAAAAGAAGATCCTTCCAATATGGCGATTCCAAAAATATACTCTTCTTGTGCCAGTTGTGTTGAACTCTGTAAAGTCAGGCATATTACTAGGAACATACCAATTACCACCATGAGGAACGGTTTCTAGAGCTTCGTAGTAATCGATTTGTGCTTCAATTTGTTCTCCAGTATAATATGGAGGAGGAGTGTCTCTAACAACCCTTTTGCGCCTGAACAATGTCTTGTTTCTTCTGTACAGATTGCGAATGGGAAGAAATCAACGGTGACAATCAAACCAACTTGTCTTCCTACTATTCTGCAACTGAAATGCATATGTCATTCCATTACAATATGGACAAGATAATCTCCCATGTGTAGTCCATCCAGACAACATCCCATATGAATGAAAATCACTTATGGTCCACAAAAGAATCACTCGCTTCGTAAAATTTGTTTTCGTTGAAAAATTATTCGTCCTCACCCATGCTGGCCACAAATCTTTCTAAATCAATTTGTGCATAATCAAAGATACACATTCTGAATATTGCTAGCAAAATCTGGATATATTTTGTTAAAATGTTTCCGAGTTCTTGCATCTAATGGATGAGTCATCTCACCATCCGTCTGAGTATGCTCGGCGTGTCATCTCATCCCTCCAGCTTCCTCCTCAAATTGGTACAATCTTTTCAATTTGTTTGTAATGGGTAGGTACCACATCTTTTGGTACGGTACTCTATTACGCCCTCATACTTGCGGTTTGAATCATGGCTTCTTGTAGAATCGACATTCTTCTAACTTCTCATTATCTCCCCAGTAAATATTGCAATTGTCGATGCAAACGTCTATCATCTCCGAAGGCAACCCAAGACTATAAACCAATTTCTGAGTCTCATAATAAGAATCAGCAGAGACATTGTCTTCCAGCAAATACTCTTAAAACAAGTCTGCATATGCATCCATGCAATTTTAAGGAAGATTGTGATCGGTTTTAATATTCATCATCCTAGCAGCCAACAATAATTTAGAGAGACCTTCTCTACAACCACTGTAAATTTGTTGAGTCGCAGCATCTAACATTTCATAAAAAAAAATTTCATCTATGTTAGGTTCTTCAACTTTATCATGAGTTACAAATGCATCACCTACCATATCATGAACCCTATCATAATCTACCATCTGCTCCTCCTGATGGTAACTATTTTGATTATGAAAATGATCGACCGGTTCATCCTGAAAATTTTTATTACTAGTGTTAGCTTTATTCCCATAACTATAACGTGCTCCATGTTGAAACCAAATATAGTAGTGTGGCGTGAAACCTCTATTTACTAAATGCTTGCCTAATTTTGAATTGTTGCATTTCCAACAAAGACAGAACATCTTACCGCTTTAAAAACGGTACCTCAAGTTTAGGGCCTTTACACCAAGCTTCTTCTTCTCTTTTTTTATTTTCATCTTCCTTATAAAAAAAAAACAGATTTGGGATCAGCATCTAATCCAAAATGTATATCCACAGAGCGACAAGCTCTTCAAATCTTCAAACAGTGACTTACTTATCCTTTTGGTAGACTATCTTCTTGGTCCAGACCTGACTGCTGTAAATGGCCAGATGTTCTTTGCGACCGTAGAACGAGCCACATCATCAAGATTGATCTCAGAAACCCGAATCAAACACATACGCTCTTTGGTGAGTTAAAAAGGGTTGCTTGAGAGGTAAGATACATCCATCTTTGACCCGTCTCAAGTTCTTGAGCTATCTGGACTTGAGTTCAAATGATTTCAACGGCACAGAGATCCAAGAGTTAATTGGGCACTTCATCTAAGGTACCTGAATCTTTCATTGTAATTGTTTTCCGGTGAAGTTCCTGCCATTCTTGGAAATTTTTCGAAGCTCGAGTCTCTTGATCTGAACATTGGATCATGGCCTTCCTTTGATTTGCGTGCAAGCAGCCTCGGGTGGCTTTCTCATCTGGCTCGTTCACTGACTTACCTCAACTTGGGGTATGTGAGTCTGAGCGGTAATGGTGAAACCTGGTACAGGATTTCAGTAGACTCTAGATACTGAAGGAGTTGCATTTGTACAGCTGTGGGCTAAGCAAATTACCTCTCTCTTTGTCTTCGTCTACGAATTTGAAGCTCCTTGAAGTTCTTGAGTTGTCTGAAAACTCTTTCAATTCACTGATACCCAACTGGCTATTTGATCTCACCAGCCTCAGAAAGCTATTCCTCCAACAGGATGATCTCGAGGGCTAGATTCCTTACGGAATCAAGAAGCTGAAGCTTCTAGAGATACTAGATCTTTCTAATAATGGACTCACAGAAGAACTTCCAGTGGTCCTTGGAGGTCTTCCTCAACTGAAGTATCTTGACGTTTCAATAAATGATTACCAAGGCCCCATCCACAGGTTTCTTAACGACTTCTAGAAAAACAAAGTAAATAAATTGGTCTATTTCAATCTTCATTTCAACAAATTGAATGCAAAATTACCTGAATCTCTTGGAGCGTTGAGGAATCTACAAATTCTGGATCTTTCAACCAATTCCTTCACGGGTTCGCTCCCTTCCTCGGTGGGAAACATGACTTCACTGAAGAAACCTGATCTTTCCTTCAATGCCATGAACGGTAAGATTGCTGAAAGCTTAAGGAAGCTTGAGGAGCTTGTGGAACTACACTTGATGGAGACCAAGTGGAAAGGTGTTATGCTAAAGTCTCATTTTGTCAATCTTAGAAGCTTGAAAAAATGCTGCTAAAAAAAATGAAGCTTGAAAATCATCCATCTCACAACTGAACCAAACAGATCTCTTGTCTTTAAGGTTCCATCGACATGGGTTCCTCCTTTCAGATTAGAGCAGATCAACATCAAAAACTTCCAGATCGGCCCTTCTTTTCCAACGTGGCTTCAAGTACAAAACAAACTCAACTCCATCAAACCCAGAAACAATGAGATTGCAGATAAAATACCCCACAGCTGGCTCTCGGGAGTAGCTTCTGATGTAACTGAACTGATTGTAGAAAACAACATAATCAAAGGTACATTACCTCAAAATCTTATTTTCCCAAAGTTAAACACCATTGATTTGAGCTCCAACAACTTCGAAGGCTATTTCCCTCGCTGGACAACAAATGCAACACAAATTTACCTTTATCAGAACTACTTCTTGGGTTCTCTTCCACTTAAAATTGATGTCTTGATGCCAAGTTTGGAAAGGATGTACATCTTTCAAAACAGCTTCACTGGAGAAATCCATCTCTACGTGAAGTAACCAGACTGCACATCCTCAATCTAAGAAACAACCGTTTCTCTGATAGTTTCCCAAACTGCTGGAATATTTCGCCCCAGCTTAATGGAATTAACGGCGTCTGAGAATAACATATCAAGCAAAATACCGAAGGGTGTTTGTGAGATGCCTTCTGTGGGAACCGAAATCCACACTGTCGATTTTCCGTCAAATTTGGAAACTTAAAGAAAAACCCTAATTTTCCCGAGGTTCTGGATCTCTGCGGAAATCACTAAAAACAAACGAAATTAACAGAATATGGATGAAAATGAAGGACAAAGAATAGAGAATGTGTATGAAAGCTTTTATTAAGTAAGAAATCGACAACTGTTACAAAAGAGAATTGAAGAACTTAGACGTTGAACGTTCTAAGGATCTGGATTGCTAGTTTAAACGCTAAGTCCTAGATTCCTAAGCTAACAGCCGCCTTTTTAGGTCTGATTTTCGTCCCCTTTCTCCTGCCCTATGCCTCTGGCTTATATACTCCTCTCCCAGGCGGTTCAGTCTTTCCATTTTGCCCAGATTCGAGTTTATCGAGAATCTTCCATTTTTCTTGATCCTCTCCCAGGCGGTTCAGTCTTTCCATTTTGGTTATTCGTTGCCGTTTTTTACGATTTTCTTGACGTTTTTTATTAAAACGCGTTTTTATGATATTAACGAAAAATATCGAATAAATCGTATATTTTAGGCAATGTTTGGTGTTTCGTTTAACCGTTGTCGTTTTATACGATTTCCTTGAGTTCTTTCCGAGAAAACAAAGTTTTACGGTTTTTATCTTAAAACTCGAATGATAGGTCGGATCGAGAAGAAACGAGAGACATTTTGATCGTGGCTTGGAATACGATCGTGTCGAAGGTCGTAAGCACTGAATCGGGGATACGGGAAATCGAGGCTCGGGATGGTCGATTCGTCGTACGGCGAACCGAGCCGGACCAGTACGGCGAACCGAGCCGGACCGGTCCGGCTCGCCGGCCGGTCGACTGTCCGGGAAGCTTCTAGTTCGCCGTTGGGCGAACTAGCCGAGACTAAGCTAGTTCGCGTTTTACGGCGGTTTCGGTTTTTTCGCGGTTTTATAAAATGATTCCCGAGTTTTATGAAACGATGCTTCAAGTTTTATAAAACGATCTTTCGAGTTTTATAAAATGATTCTTCGAGTTTTATAAAACGATTCTTCGAGTTTTATAAAACGATTCCTCGAGTTTTATAAAATGATTCCCGAGTTTTATAAAACGATTCCTCGAGTTTTATAAAACGATTCTTGTGGAAAGCAATGATTCCATCTTTTATAGAAGTTATCGTAGACGTTGATTTCGATATTACGATTTTTGACACCAACACCTTCACTCAATTTTTGCTTCTGACCCATAATGTATTGGAAGGTAATATCACAGACACGTTTCAGAACTGCTCAAGCTTTACACACATTGATCTTGTAGGAAATAAGCTGACTGGGAAACTTCCATCGTGGCTAAGTAAGTTGCTTCCTTTGTCCATGGTTAGTTTGCAAAGTAACTCATTTGATGGTCAAATACAAGATGATCCCTGCAATGTCCAGATGGTGGTCCGGCGGCGGAGGCAATTTTTGGAAGTGGCGCGTGCAGCTTCGTCTCGACTTTGATTGAGGCGTAGTCGGCGGCTACGACTTCTTCTCAACGAGAGGAGCACAATGGTGGCCTTGCATGCACGAGATTCTTAACAGTTACAAAGTTATGGTCAATATACTAAATGTGAAAAACTAAGCTCTAACACATGGAGGTTTTTGGGCAGTACCTACAGTGGCAAACAGTGGTCATGAGGTCACGAGGTGCGGTGGTCATGGTCCTCTCTCTCTCTCTCTCTCTCTCTCTCTCTCTCTCTCTCTCTCTCTCTCTCTCTCTCTCTCTCTCTCTCTCTCTCTCTCTCTCTCTATCTCTCTCATTTTTCTTGTGGAAAAAAAAATCTGGATGGAATATTTATGGAGGAAAAAGAATTGGCCTTAGCAGCCTAACAAATTCCAACACCCAAATTCGGGTTGTTACACTCTCTTACCTTAGAAGCCTGAATTTATCAAACAACTTCATCGCTAGAAGCATTCCCAGGAATATTTCAAGACTTGGTCACTGGAGACGAGTTATTTTAACTGTATCATCAAAAAAAAACCTTGTGCATAAGCAGATACATTGTATCAACGCATCGACTGGTGAAAAAATAGGTTCCATGTAAGTGCAAAGATGACACCCCAATACTAATGCAGAAAATAACTCAAGAGACATAACAATACAAGAAACAACAATTCTTTATTAGAATCTTCTTTAAACAATCTATTACAGGATCTGCTTATTCAACTTTTACACATCTAGTGTTAACACCCTAACACATGTCACTGAAAGATTCCTAAGCTACCTGCTTGTGTCTCTTTGCCGTCAAGTACTCAGCCACTGCTTCAACACGACCCAAGAACACTTCTAAGAGCTTCTCTCTCTCTCTATAAGATCAGCCTATGTGTCTATGTCTCTCTACAGATGGCCCCATAGCTATCTTATAGTTATTCTCCACGGAACACAATATGGACATCTTCCATAACATTAAGTGCAACTTTCCTTTTCTTGGAATGCACTTACTTCTCTTCCCTTAAGTCATAAACTTTCTTCCCAAGTTTATTACTCTTGCCTTTTCTCCAAGATACACCCTTTCTCTCCAAGTCTACACGACTCCAGCTCAACATTTTGACTGCACATGGTCTTCACCACTCAACACGACGTCTGCTTCAGAAACTACGTCATCAACTACTTCAGGGCTGACATCTTACATCAACAATCTCCTCCTTTTAGCTTTGTGTGCCGATCAAGCACAATTTCAACAACCACGTTCCTCATTTGGAACCTTCCATAGCAAATGTGCTTGTCTCCCCCCACGAG
Organism: Eruca vesicaria subsp. sativa; assembly: GCA_932364175.1. Taxonomy (NCBI): domain Eukaryota; kingdom Viridiplantae; phylum Streptophyta; class Magnoliopsida; order Brassicales; family Brassicaceae; genus Eruca; species Eruca vesicaria. The sequence continues at coordinate 4,988 of CAKOAT010188377.1, read as the reverse complement.
ATGTGCACCACACCATGCTTTTCTCCCCCATGAGATAAGCACCATCTACTTGAGGACGTCCATCACCATGCTCTTCTCCCCCATGAGATATGCACTCCTTGGACCAGAACGTCACCACTTCTCCCCTGTTTGATTGCATACTAAGCTAAAACACAAATGCTTAGATGTCAAGCCTTCCATCATAGACACACTCGTCTGTCTCTTCATGTATAATCTGATAATCATGACACAGCCCCTTCTGCAGCGGAATAACAAGTACTGCATCACGATCTGACGCACATGTCGAACTACCTTTCGACCCACTTCTGTTGAGGACTTGGCTTCCTTCATGCGTCGTCTTCTTGACCATGAGCCCCTCCTCATCCACACCAAGTGCCATCTGCACTCGTTGCTATTGTCTTGGAGTGATTTCACTTTCACCCTTCTGAAGATCATCTCGCATCACTTCCTGATGTACTTCGATCTCCTTCTCCTTTGAACCACAACCATCTCTGTGTCCTGGCTCCAGACTTGATGCTTCTTGATCAGCCTCAAGATCACTCTCACTAGAGTTTCACCCTTCTTCTGATGTCCCTTCTTTGACCTCATCAAGTAAGCCACTCTATGCTAAGAACACATCTTCAACCCTCTTGGGGTCAATGAACGTCTTGTTCACCTTCTTGGCCATGTTTTTGCTCTTCTCACGTGCAAAACACTCCACCTTCTTGTGTCCAACCTTCCCACAGAACAAACAACACATCCGATGTTGCTTCTTCTTGGACCTGACACAGTTGCTGACACACCGACCAGTCTTCTTTCTTGTACCAGATGCATAACCATGCTTCAAAACCTCATGTTTGACCTTCATTTTGCTGCACTGATGTACTCCATTCGGCTTGTTACTCACAGCTACATGCTGTAGAACTTCCTGCCGTGCTACTTGTTTTACGTCCAGATGCACTTCCTGACAAGCTTCTTTGGTTCCACTTTTTTATGTGCTCCCATGCACTAAGTGTGAAAGCTCCTTCTGCTGTACTCCAGTACTCTCAGCTCCTCGGTATCCCAGTCCCCAATTCTCCTTGGCTGGTTGACCCATTGAGAGTATCTTATCCAATTCCTTGGATCCACTATTGAGCATTTTGATATGTTTGTGATTCTCAGCCAAATCATGTTCCAGCTTTCTTGCTCTCTCTTGTTCACCAGTAGCAACTTCTTTCAGCTTACTGTTTTTTCTGTTCAAAAAGCTCATTCTTCTCTTTTACAGCCGCAAGTTCTTCACGAAGTTCTTCAAGTAGCTCGTTTTGTTTCTGAGCCACATTCTCCAATCTCAGATTCTGATCCTTGACCCTCAATCACTTGTTGAGCAGCACGTGATACTCCTCATCATCTGTACTGCGATCTGAATTAGAAGATTCACTAGATCCCTCCTTGTGTGCACCAAATGAAACCATATTCTTCACCACCTTTTCATCTTCTTCAGACTCTGAAGAATCAGACGACTGTACTCATGTTCCCTTCTTTGAGTTTGGACATTCGCGCCTTGTGTGTCCAACACCTCTACACTCATAACACTTAAGTTCCTTTTGTTGTGCCATAGGACAGTCAGCCCTCACATGACCAACTCCTTCACACTCGTAGCACTTGATAGCGTCTCTTCTTCTACTATTGCCACGATCACCATCTTGACAACCATACTGATTCCTCCCACCAGAGTGACTCGTCCTACCAAAATTCTTAGACAACATACCCATAGTAACTTCAAGCTTTTGGAATCTATCACCATCTTTTTCAGCTGCAAGCGCTATACTCCCTGGCGCACTACTTGACGTAGAGACTGAACTACTGTATGTCTCCATCTCTTGTGCCTTCAGCATACCCACAAGCTTATCAAATTTGAGCTCATCCGTGTTTGTAGTCATCTACAAGACTGCTGTGGGAGTCGATTTCACCCTACTGTCAAATAAATCGTAAATAAGGAAACTTCGGGAAAACCCTAAGTTTCCAGAGGAACCGGTTATCTGCGAGAACCGCACAACGAAAATAAGAAAACGATAACTTAGAATTTAAATGAGAATAAACGAAAACAGAGAGCAAAGAGGTTCTTATTCCGAATCTGCGTAGAACTGGTANNNNAAATCTGCGGGTTAGATTCCGTTAAAATCGCGAGATGGGTTTTTATCGCGTTTTAGGTCCTTCCGGGCCGTTTTGCGATAAAAACCGTTTTCCGACTTTTTACGGGATCGTTTCCTGATCTGACGTCGTTTTTAATAAATTTCTCGAGTTAATCGCAAAGTTTTACGATTTACTCGACTTTTTATTAAAAACACGTTTTCTACGGCTTACTCGGCGTTTTTTATGATTTTAACGAGAAATCTCGAATAAATCGTGTAGTTTAGGCAATGTTTGGTGTTTCGTTTAACCGTTGCCGTTTCATACGATTTCCTCGAGTTCTTTCCGAGAAAACGAAGTTTTACGGTTTTTATCGTAAAACTCGAACGGTAAGTCGGATCGAGATGGAACGAGAGATATTTCGACCGTGGTTTAGAATGCGACCTTGTCGAAAGACGTAAGTTTCGAATCGGGAATACGGGAAATCGAGACGCGGAGTGTCCGGGACGTCTCTAGTTCGCCCATCGGCGTACTAAGCCGGGCCCGGCTTAGTATGTCGATGGGCGAACTAGTCATGCATGTTTTAGTTCGCCCATCGGCGAACTAAGCCGGGCCCGGCTTAGTTCGCCGATGGGCGAACTAGAGAATGCTTTTTAGTTTGCCCATCGGCGTACTAAGCCGGGCCCGGCTTAGTACGCCGATGGGCGAACTAAAGAGTGACTCTTAGTACGCCCATCGGCGAACTAAGCCGGGCCCGGCTTAGTTCGCCGATGGGCGAACTAGAGAGTGTTTCTTAGTTCGCCCATCGGCGAACTAGTTGCGACTAGTTCGCGTTTTACGGCTTTTTTGGTTTTTTGCGGTTTTTTGCGGTTTTGTAAAACGATTCTCGAGTTTTATAAAACGATCTTCGGATTTCATAAAACGACTTTTGAGTTTTATAAAAACGATTTCTCGAGTTTTATAAAACGATTCTCGAGTTTTATAAAACGGTTTCTCGAGTTTTATAAAGCCATTCTTGAGTTTTATAAAACGATTCTCGAGTTTTATAAAACGATTCTCGAGTTTTATAAAATGATTCTCGAGTTTTATAAAACGGTTTCTTGAGTTTTATAAAAACGATCTTCGAGTTTTATAAAACGATTCTCGAGTTTTATAAAGCGATTTCTCGAGTTTTATAAAACGATTTCTCGAGTTTTATAAAACGATTCTCGAGTTTTATAAAACGATTTCTCGAGTTTTATAAAACGATTCTCGAGTTTTATAAAACGATCTTCGAGTTTTATAAAACGATTTCTCGAGTTTTATAAAACGATTCTCGAGCTTTATAAATCGATTTCTCGAGTTTTATAAAACGATTTCTCGAGTTTTATAAAACGATTCTCGAGTTTTATAAAACGATTCTCGAGTTTTATAAAACGATTTCTCGAGTTTTATAAAACGATTCTCGAGTTTTATAAAACGATCTTCGAGTTTTATAAAACGATTTCTCGAGTTTTATAAAACGATTCTCGAGCTTTATAAATCGATCCTCGAGTTTTATAAAACGATTTCTCGAGTTTTATAAAACGATTCTCGAGTTTTATAAAACGATTTCTTCGAGTTTTATAAAACGATTCTCGAGCTTTATAAAATGATTTCTCGAGTTTTATAAAACGATCTTCGAGTTTTATAAGACGATTTCTTCGAGTTTTATAAAACGATCTTCGAGTTTTATAAAACGATTTCTCGAGTTTTATAAAACGATTCTCGAGCTTTATAAAACGATTTCTCGAGTTTTATAAAACGATCTCCGAGTTTTATAAAACGATTCTCGAGTTTTATAAAACGATTCTCGAATTTTATAAAACTGTTCTTTTTGTATTTTCGCGGGGAGTTTTGGCTATTAATTCCGTTGTACCGATTTTGACCCCAACAGTTAGCCCCCCAGCTCGTAAGAAGCGTGAGCCTTTAGCGTAAGGTTCTTGCGAGTGGTTAACCAGTTTAAGTTAAGTTAGGCGGAATTAATGGTCGGAAAGGTCCGTTGAAAGTGATCTTTCCACTTTCCAGGGAGCGGAAAGCGTTTAAGATTAGGGCTGCGCCTTGTGAAGGCTGCCTACGTACCCTTTTGAGGGGATCAAGCCTTCCGTAGTTCGTTTCGGAGTTAAGGTTCGTATGACCTTTTTCCCGGCAAGACCTTTACGGTCTCGTTATATGTTTATCGAGCATAATGATGTCGATGGCATCTTGACCTTTGCCGGCCTTGAGACTAGTCTCGTAGGCCGTTTGATCTGGCCGAGCGTGGCCGTTATAGTTTTCGGACTGGCCGTGTGCGGCTCTGAGTCCCTGCCGCTTTTGCGGCTTTATTAAAAATCCGTTTGCAGTTTTAAGAGCGTGCTTTTATTCGTATGAATGTAGCGGGAAGAATATGCTCCTGAGTTTTATAAAACGGGATAAAACGATTCTTCGAGTTTTATAAAACGATTCGTTTTATAAAACGATTCTTCGAGTTTTATAAAACGATTCTCTAGTTTTATAAAACGATTCTTCGAGTTTTATAAAACGATTCTTCGAGTTATATAAAACGATTCTCGAGTTTTATAAAACGATTCTTCGAGTTATATAAAACGATTCTCGAGTTTTATAAAACGATTCTCGAGTTTTATAAAACGATTCTTCGAGTTTTATAAAACGATTCTCGAGTTTTATAAAACGATTCTCGAGCTTTTATAAAACGATTCTGAGTTTTATAAAATCACTTTTGCGGAAAGTAATGATCTCCCTTTTACAGAAGCTATCGCAGACGTTGATTTCGAGAGTACGGTTTTCGACACCAACAGTCGCGAGCGATTTGCAACCGGTTATTCGGATGCGGAAGCTGTTCAACGGGCGCATGGTGATTATCGCGAATGTCGCGGGGTCGT
>CAKOAT010188266.1:11476-54911 GCA_932364175.1 Eruca vesicaria subsp. sativa | reverse complement strand
TTTAATTTAAGTATTTTCCATTTTACATATACACTTCCATAAATTAAAAGGAATGAAGTTATTATAGTTAATATATGCAAATCGTTATCAAATCGTATATTTTCCTTTTCTTCCATTACATGCGTGCGATATATATAAATATATAAACTATGTTACATGCGTTATATGCTTCTCTAATTATTTTTCCCTAGCAAATTTCAGTTGAATCTAAAGCCGCCACGTCAGTTTAATTGATATGCTAATTGATTGACAACTAAGCAAGGTTACTTTTTAATTAATACAAACTTGAGGTTACATCTTTTCAAATGTTTCTCAATTAATATATAGGGGATATCAGTCAAGTTTGGGTCTACAATGGGCTATCAGGGCTTAGTAAGATACGGTTGGTATCTTCGTAATTACATACCATGTGCATGCTTCCTGTCCACAATAACCTTATAACTATACCGCTATCACATGTACTTTGTGGCCCTTTTTGATAAAGATTTTCCGGAAATAAATGCAGAAATAATTTGATATAATACAAAAAAAAAAAACATTACAAACCTAGCGATCCGATGTGGTTGTGTCGTAGTTTCTTTCTTTTCATATCAATAATCCAAGTAAAGAAAAGAAAGAATGGTTAGCAGAGAAGCGATGTTTTACTGCCACCATTACCATATGTACAAATTCGGAAAGTAGGTTCTACATCTGGGATGAATCATTTATGTTTGATCCACCACTATATGAATAAGATTAATCATGAACGTTTTTTAATCATGAACTTTTAAGTATATCATGTGCCGAAGATTAAGAATCTTATAACTATCGTAATAACAATTATCAGTAGGTCCGTGGTTTAGCACATGCAGCAATCGTTCAAAGTTTCGATTCAAATACGAAATTATTCTATGAAGTGATGATATAGTTAAGGGTAATGGCAGTCTATTAAAATTGTGCTGATTTGTTGTTACTTTTCCTTTACTATTTTACCAATTTTTATATCTCCTAATATTTTTTATTCAGTGTATAAAAAAAAATTAAAGTACTACACATATTTTTATAGACTTGACTTACAAAAGTCAACCAGGATATTTTTGCTTTTGACTAAAATACTTGAATATCTTATACGTGTGTAATAAGGTAAAGTTTCAGTAAACATTTCTTTCTCCTCAAGTTTATACATATCCACAAATTCAACATATACCTAGTTTCCATACGTGGGTCAATCCTTAAGTATAATTCACAGTAATTGCTTTCTTCTACAAACTGTCAAACTCTCAATTGGGATACTAATTCAATATTTTTTTGGGTAAACATTGATCAGTAATTCATTAACATTTTTTTATATGAGATTTCAAAACTAAACCAATTAATCTTATAATAATCGTTTGAATAGTTGTTGAATGATTAGTTTTTTGTTTGTTTATAGTTAGGAACGCTCCCCTATACAAAATTTAACATAAATATAAATAAGATAAGAAACCTGTTGTTATATATGATCAAGTTTGATGTCAAAAAAATATAAATATATATATGATCAAGTTTTTGATAACCAAGCGTATATAATTTTTATTACTAATAGAAGTTTTACAGTTTCAAAATAACCAAACTTCTGACAACTATATCTCGTATAAACATCAATCACAAACTTAAAATAATTTGTAACAATCTTTAATTTCTGCCCATGTTATTAATAATCATCTAGTTACTTTTTTCTAATGTGAAATCCGCATCAAGTTGTGCAGTGACGTCTAATACCATGTGTAAGTGGAACAGTTGAACATGACCCCAAATATAAAAATAAAAAAAAATAAGGAAAAATAAAGAAAAAATGAGAAAAAATTAAGAATTTTTGAAAAAAAATATAGATAAATTATAATATTTTTAAAATAAATTTAAATATATTACTAAATTAGAACTTACAATTTTAAGGAAACATCAAACATAGTTTTAACTATTAAAAAAATTATTAAATCATAAATATATCATTATTATTTTTTTGAATATAGTTTAAAATTTATTTGAGACGGTCCTAAAGTTGTGAGAGTAGGCTTGAGTCACGGACCAGGAAATTAATTGGTTGTTTTGCCTATATAAATATTCCGGTCCTCGTTTGATAAAAAAAGAAAGAAAATATTCCGGTCATCAACTTGACTATTTTCATTAAAATCTGCACGATTACACATAATTACACCACTAATGTTTTTTTTGGCTAACTATTACACCACTAGGTTTTTCATTATCACGCATTAAAATCGGCATGATTACATAAATCATCTCAACATCTAATATAAACTAGCATATTATTATTTGATAATAATGTGATACGTACGTGGCAGAGAAACCTCAGATTCTCTTCCAGTACAAGAGGAAGGGTAAAACGGCTGATAAGTAAGGCGGTCACAGGTGTCACAAATCGAGAGGAGGGCGTGGAGAATAAGGAATAAAAGACAGGTCAGCAGGAGGGTGTTGATAGCACATGGCTTGTCGCTTGGAGAGAGGGAGAGTGAGACCACATGAGGTCGTTTGTTATTTATTGAGTCATCGAGTCTGTTTTAGAGTATCAAGTTGTTGATCATTGTCAAAGGGAGAGAGAGAAACTCCTGAGAAAAACTCACTTGTACCTCTGAATGATCAATAACAACCAATACTTATTTCAGTAAATTACAGATTTCTTTTAAATCAACACCTAAATCGTATCAACTTGGTATCAGAGCCCTTGTGATTTCTAGAAGATGCCGCCTAAGAGAGTTGAAACGGAGGTTACTATGGAGGTGTTACAACAACAGATGAGGCAGATGGTGACCACCGAGATGGATCGGTCATGTGGAAGGTTGGAGTCGCTTGAACAGACGGCGCAGACTTTGCAATCACAGGTCAACATCATGTTCACTCACTGGGAGCAGAAACAGAGGGAGAAGGAGGAGGCGAAGCAGAGGTTGTCGGAGAAGGTAAGGGGAAAGAGCCATGTCGTTGATGGAACCCCTTCCGGAACGACGATCGATGCAAAGAACCCTCACGTGGAAGGCGAGGAGAGTTCGTTGGTGGAATAGGCGTCGTACGTAGATCGGGAAGAGACAACGGGTTTACGGCGGTCATATGCGCGAGGATCGGAGTACCCAGGTGGATCTCGCCGGGGAAGAAGCCGATCTCTGACTCGACGTCTGAAGCTACCCTTGTTTGACGGTGAGAACGCCGATAGCTGGGTGTTGAAGGTTGAGCAGTTCTTCGAAGTCGGAGACTACTCAAGGAGGAGAAGCTTCGTCACATTCGAACGTGTTTCGGCGGAGACGCACTTTTGTGGTACCGTTGGGAGCGCGATCGTAACCCTTTTCGAAGCTGGCATCAGATGAAGACGAGGGTACTGGAGCAGTACTCGGCGATGCGAGATACAACGGCTGGTGAGAGGCTTTTGATGTTGAAACAGACGGGGAACGTGCGTGACTTTAACTGTGATTTCAAGTCATTGGCCATGAACACTCCGGAGTTGACGGAGGATGTTTTAGAGCTCGCATACACCATCGGTCTGAAGTCTAAGATTCGCGCGGGGTTGAAGATGTTTGAACCGCGGAGGTTGCAGAAGATGATGGATACGGCGGCTAAGGTGGAGGACTGGACCGGAGAGGAAGAGGCCCCTCCGACTAAGGGAATCAAGCCCAATACGGGGGGACAGCCCAATAGCGCCACTACCACTAAGCCCACTAACATTGGGGTTGGAGTGCAACAAAACTGGCCCAAGCCCAACTTGGTTAGTTCTAACTCAAATCAGAAGGGGATGATGGGGAAGACGACGACATATCACGGAAGGCTCAAACCTCCGTTCCGTCGCCTGACACCGGAGGAAGTCGCACAGCGAAAGGCAGAAGGGATGTGTTTCAAATGTGACGAGAAATTTCACCGGAATCACCAGTGTGCCAAACCGGAGCTGACGGTTTTGTTGATTCTCGAAAATGGTGACGAGACAGAGTTGCTAGAGGAACCGTGTGAGCTCGAGGAGGAGGTTAAAGAAGTGGAAGCGGTGACGGCGGAGGTCTCTATAAGCTCGGTCGTGAGGCTCACATCTCCGCGAACCATGAAACTGAAGGGGAAGATTGATGAGGAAGAGGTGGTGGTGCTCATCGATAGTGGGGCCTCCCACAACTTCATTTCAGAAGGGTTACTGAAGCGATTAGGTTGGAAGGCAAGTCAAACCGGTCGCTATGGGGTGCTGGTTGCTGGTGGCGTGAGCGTGCAAGGAAAGGAAGTTGTGGAGGGAGTAGAGTTAAGGCTTCCTACCTGCACTATATGCACCAGTTTCCTACCTCTGGAGTTAGGCATTGCGGACGTGATTTTGGGCGTTCAATGGCTGGATACACTGGGTGAGATGAGGGTCAATGGAAGTTACAGTGGCTTAAGATATGGTTACAAGGAGAGTGGGTTACCATACAGAGAGACCTCAGTTTACACTCCGCTGCAGTCTCACTGAAGTCACTGCTGAAGGCTTTGAAGAATGATGGGGAAGGTATCTTGGTTGAATACGGGGGCATTCAAAAGGAGGAGGAGCCCATTGTGTGGGAAAAACATGGAGAGTGGAGTGGAGTATTAGAGCAGTATGCTCATGTCTTTGCAGAGCCAGAAGGTTTACCTCCTTCAAGGGGCAAAGAGCATGAGATAATACTTGAAGATGGAGCTAAACCACTGAGTGTTAGGCCTTTTTGCTATCCTCAAGCTCAAAAGGCTGAGATCGAGAGACAGATCACATCAATGATGTCTGCGGGTATCATCCAAGAGAGCGGAAGTCCCTTCTCGAGCCCCGTTTTGTTGGTGAAGAAAAAAGACGATAGCTGGCGTTTCTGCGTGGATTATAGGGCATTGAATCGAGTCACGGTGCCAGACAAGTTTCCCATCCCTATGATCGACTAGTTTCTGGATGAGCTACATGGAGCCAAGGTGTACTCGAAGTTGGATTTGCGCTCTGATTACCATCAAATCTTGGTCAAGAAGTCGGATGTTGCCAAGACCGCATTCAGAACTCACGACGGCCATTATGAGTTTCGGGTCATGCCTTTTGGTCTCTCGAATGCACCTGCTACATTTCAATCCTTAATGAATCAGGTGTTTAGACCTTACCTCCGGCGCTTTGTATTGGTGTTTTTCGATGACATTTTAGTCTACAGACGGACCATTGAAGAGCATCAAGAGCACTTGAAGTTGGTGCTGCAGGTTCTAAGCGAGCAAAAACTGTACGCCAACTACAAGAAGTGTCAGTTTGGTAGTCCACAAGTGGAGTATCTTGGTCACGTCATCTCGGAGAAAGGTGTGGCTGTTGATAGTGAAAAGAACAAAGCGATGTTGGATTGGCCTGTTCCTAAAACAGTTAAGGAGCTGAGAGGGTTCTTGGGCTTGACGGGGTATTACCAAAAATTTGTGAAGGGATATGGTAGCATTGCAAGACCTCTGACTGCTCTGTTGAAGAAAGACCAGTTCAAATGGGATACTGAAGCTGAGGCAGCATTTCGAAAATTACAACAAGCCATGACTACGGTACCGGTATTGGCTATGCCGAATTTTGATGCTTTATTCATTGTGGAGTCTGATGCACCAGGAACAAGACTCGGGGCGGTGTTAATTCAAGGGCAACAACCAATCGCCTTCTTCAGTCAGGCCCTTACTGATCGTCAAAAGCTGAAATCTGTGTATGAGCGAGAGCTAATGGCGATAGTGTTTGCCATTCAGAAATGGAGGCACTATCTGATCGGGAGGAAGTTCGTGGTAAGGACTGATCAGAAGAGCTTAAGGTTCTTAATGGAGCAACGCGAGGTGAACCTGGAGTACCAGCGCTGGATGACGAAATTATTGGAGTTCGATTTTGATATAGTGTACAAGCCGGGGCTCGATAACAAAGCAGCAGACGCACTGTCAAGAAAGGTGGAGGTCAGTGAGTTGTATGCAATATCAGTCTCAGCGGCTCTACAGTTGGAGGAAATTGCTAGTGAAGTGGATAAAGATGGAGAGTTACAAACGATAATTCAAAACTTGAATCGGGACCCATGATCACAAGAAGGATTTGCGGTAGTGAATGGGAGGTTACTACGTAACGGGAAGCTGGTGGTACCTAAGAGTTCTACGTGTGTGGGTTTGATACTCCAAGAGTACCACGATAGCAAGCTAGGAGGTCATGGTGGGGTTTTGAGGACTCAAAAGCATATCAGCGAGGTGTTCTATTGGCAGGGAATGTTAGCTGATATAAGGAAGTACATGGCTGCGTGTCCGGTGTGTCAGAGACAGAAATACTCTACTCTGGCTCCGGGAGGTCTCTTACAGCCACTACCAATTCCTGATAAGGTGTGGGAAGACTTGTCAATGGATTTTGTGGAAGGGCTGTCACGGTCCAAAGGAAAGAATGTTGTAATGGTGGTGGTGGATCGTTTAACTCGATATAGTCACTTCATCGGGTTAAGCCATCCCTTCTCAGCTACCGACGTCGCCTTACTTTTCACTCAGGAAGTGATCAAGCATCACGGATTTCTGCGCACCATCGTATCTGATCGCGACAAAGTGTTCACCAGTTTATTCTGGAAGGAGCTATTCAAATTGGCGGGGACCAAGCTGTGTTTCAGTACTGCATATCATCCGCAGTCTGATGGCCAGACCGAGGTGACCAACCGGGGAATGGAGACCTATTTGAGGTGTTTTGCAGGAGACAAACCTACGACGTGGTTCACTTACTGGGCTTGGGCAGAGCTGAGCTATAACTCGTCCTTCCATTCGACCTTACAGACCACACCATTCAGGGGTTTGTATAGACGGGATCCTCCGTCTTTGGTTAAGTATGAGAGTGGGTCCACTGGGAATGCCGAGTTGGAAGAGCAGCTGAAGGATAGGGACGCCATTTTACAGTTTCTAAAGGAGCATCTACATCGTGCTCAACAGATCATGAAGCAAAGGGCTGATAAGAGCAAAAGAGAGGTTGAGTTTGACGTGGGTGAAAGGGTCTATGTGAAGCTCAGGCCTTACCGGCAGCAAACGTTAGCAAAAGAGCAAATGAGAAGTTATTAGCAAGGTTATATGGTCCGTATGAAGTTGAAGCGAGAGTAGGACCGGTTGCGTATCGACTCAAGCTGCCAGAGGGAACAAAGATACACCCTACGTTCCATGTTTCGCAGTTGAAGAAGGCTTTGGGTGATTCAGTTGAGCAGGCTCCCCTGCCACCAAGCCTCACGAGTGAAGGAGTGTTGTTGGCAGAACCAGAAAAGGTTGTTGAGACAAAGATTCATGAAGTGACTGGTCAGAAGGAGCTGTTGATCAAGTGGAAGGGGTTACCAGTTCACGACTGTACTTGGGAGTGGACCTCATCTATCAAAGAGAAATTTCCTGAGTTTGACCTTGAGGATAAGGTCAATTTCAATGGAGGGGGTATTGATACGTACGTGGCAGAGAGACCTCAGATTCTCTTCCAGTACAAAAGGAATGGTAAAACGGCTGATAAGTAAGACGGTCACAAGTGTCACAAATCGAGAGGAGGGCGTGGAGAATAAAGAATAAAAGACAGGACAGCAGGAGGGTGTTGGTAGCACATGGCTTGTCGCTTGGAGAGAGGGAGAGTGAGACCACGTGAGGTCGTTTGTTATTTATTGAGTCATCAAGTCTGTTTTAGAGTATCAAGTTGTTGATCATTGTCAAGGGGAGAGAGAGAAACTCCTGAGAAAAACCCACTTGTACCTCTAAATGATCAATAACATCCGGTACTTATTTCAGTAAATTACAGAGTTCTTTTGAATCAACACCTAAATCATATCATAATGCAAGTTGTGTTTTTTTTTGTGCACTTACGAGCCGAGTGTATTTAAAAAAGTAACTAGATATTTAGATATAGTAATCAATTTTTTTTTGTCAACGTATAGTAATCAAAATACTCTCTATTAATTAACTGACTGTGGACAAAAACAATAATATGATGAACAATTATTATAAATAAACACAATAATAGAAATAAATTAAAATGCGTCGACATTTCTTCAGTTGAATCTTCTTCCTGTGTTGTGGAGGTCTTCGTTTTATTAAATCAGTCCAAAAAGCCACAAAAGATAAAGGCAAATTGTGAAGAGAGAAAAAGACACAGACTTTCCAGGAAAATTTGTGTTCCTTCTTCTTACACAATCTGTTCTTTACTACCAAACTCACTCTCTTGTCCAGATTTGTCTTAAATATCTCTCCTTTATGAATCTTTACTAACTTCCCACTTCAAAAGTCTCAACCTTTCTTCCATTTTTAGGTCTTTGAATGCTTCTCTGAGAATTAGGGTTTTAAAGATTGTTTCTTTTAGGGCTTTAAGCTTAATCTAAGATGGGAGAGTTTGAGGTAGATAGAGAAGAGAAGTTGATTGCTTCCGCAAACTATCTTGTTAATGAGCTTAGATCTGGTAAGAGCCTCACCAGAAACGCTAAAAACGTTTTAGGGAACCTCTTAACAGAGCTGTCTCGTTTAGTGTTAATCTCTGATGATAGATACGAGGAAGATGAGATTGAGACAAGGCTTGATATTGTCTGTGAGAAGATCATGACACGTGAGGTAGATGAAACCATGATTTGGGACTTGGGTTCAGAAGCAGGGAATGAGTTTTTAGATTCTGTGAATGAGCTGAGAGTGTTGATAGATCGGTTAGAGGAAGCAGATGAGGTGTCTCTGAGGAAAGGGCATGATGTTCTTCAGACAGCAATGGCGAGGTTAGAGGATGAGTTTAAGCATCTTCTTGTGGAGAATAGGTTACCCTTTGAGCTTGAACACGCTTCCTTTAGGTCTGAACATGTCGTGGAAGAAGACTCTTTTGGAGCTGCTTCCACTGAGGATTTGGTTGTAGGAAGCAGTAGGAGAAACTCAGAGGAGATAATGGTTAGACCTGAGGTTATATCAGATCTTAGGAGCATTGCAAACACTATGGTTGCTTCAGGGTATGACCGTGAGTGTCTCCAGGTGTGTACTATGGTTAGAAAAGAGGCTCTTGACGAGTTTCTTTATGACCATGAGGTTGAGAAGTTGAGTATTGAAGCTGTGTTGAAGATGGATTGGGCTACATTGAATACAAACATCAAGAAATGGGTTCTTGTAATGAGAAACATCGTGCAGATGTATCTCGTTAGCGAGAAGTCTCTGCACAATCAGATCTTTGGGGATGTTCTGACCTGTTTTGTGGATACAGTGAAGGCTCCTGTGATGCAGCTGCTCAACTTCGGTGAAGCTGTGTCTCTCGGTCCACGACAACCCGAAAAGTTGCTTAGGATTCTCGAAATGTATGAGCTAGCTTCCGAGCTTTTACCAGAGATTGATGCACTCTTCTCAGGTAATCACGGTGACTCGGTGAGAGGAGAGTACAGAGAAGTGATGAGGAGGCTTGGTGACTGCGCAAGAGCGACGTTTCTTGAGTTCAAAAGTGCTATAGCTTCTGATGTTTCTTCACATCCTTTCCCTGGAGGAGCTGTTCACCCGCTTACTAACTATGTGATGAACTACCTCATGGCGTTAACAGACTTCAGCCAAACGCTTGACTCACTTCTCATGGAACATGATGATGTAGATGATCTCACAATACCTCCATCACCGGATGTTATCAACCCTGTGGTGGTTGAAGAAGAGTCTACTTACGAAAACTCTTCTTCACCGGAGAAGTTCTTGGCTATGACTAAGCATTTCTACTCCATAACATCTGTTCTTGAAGCTAATCTTGAAGAGAAAGCGAAGTTGTACAGAGACGTCTCTCTGAGACACATCTTTTTACTGAACAACATACACTACATGACAAGGAAAGTGTTAAAGTCCGAGCTGAAACATATCTTTGGCGACAAGTGGAACAGAAAACACACATGGAAGTTTCAGCAGCAAGCAACGGAGTACGAACGCTCCACCTGGCTCCCTGTCCTTTCCTTCCTCAAGGATGACTCTGGCTCAGGGTCTGGTTCTGGTTCAAGAGGCTTGCGCCCGAGGGAGCGGTTTCAAGGATTCAACTCTGCGTTTGAGGAAGTGTACAAGGCGCAAACGGGTTGGTTAATCTCTGATGAGAGGCTGAGAGAAGATGTGAGGACAAAGGCGTCCATGTGGGTGATTCAAGCGTACTGGACGTTTTATAGTAGACACAAGAACAGTGTGAGTGAGAGGTATATTAAGTACAGTACTGATGATCTTGAGAAGCTTTTGTTGGATCTCTTTGCTGGTTCTTCTAAATCCTTGAACAATTCTTACAGAAGATGAAATGGATCATCAGATGAGTAAACTGTTTATGTTATTGGTATACACATGTTTGTATTGAATTTATTTGACCTTTGTAATATTTATATTCATCATTTCATGAATATGTTTTAGTGAAATAAAAGTTAAAAAAGATCTAAAAGCTTGTTTTAATGGTAAAACTTGGTAAAGGCTTCTCTATCATGTATTGGTAAGAGGTACAACAAAATGGGTATCACAAAATCAGCCATAGTAGTAGCTTGCAAGACAAGTGTAAGCTAATGTCTTTATTTCAACAGGCCAAATAAACAAGACCCAAACATTCTATTCTTACAAACATAGCCAGGTATATTGTTTGCCCAGATCAGTTACTCCTCATCATCGTCGTCTTCATCATCTCCATACTCCATCAGCTTTATCAAAGTATCTGCAACATCAGGGCGTGATTACATAAGTCTGATGCTAGGTTATGGTTAAATTAAATCACAAGAACCGAGTGGGTTGATTCTAGTCTTATACCTGGAACTGGATTTGGTTTCTTTATAGTAATTTGGTCGTCCTGTAATCTTGGAGCTTGAGGTTGTTTTGATGGTGTAAATTGCGGTGGTGGAGGAGGCATGGCTCTTGATGATGGAGGAGACACAGCCCTAGGAGGTGGTGGTGGGATGGTCTTTGGTGGAGGAGGAGGCATCATGGATCGTGGTGAAGGCAGTGATCGCACTTCATTTGCTGTTGCCTCAACTGTACTCTTTAGAGCAACTTCACCTGCCACTGCTAACTCTGACTGCTACAACAAATGATAGGAATGTTACATTGTCATTTACACTACAACAGTTAGATAATTGTATTGGCTGATAAATAGGTGATCATGCAAAATTACAAAAGAGATTGTATTCCTTAAAAGCATAGATAGTAAAGCTTGCTTTCAAATCCAGGACAAAGATGTCCCCTAAAGGTAAACCTTTACCAGCTCATTATTCAGGACCAAAGTGAACTAAAATAACATCTTCCATCAGATAAGCTCTCCTTAAAGACACAAGTTAAAAATCATACGATGTAGCTGGTTCCAAAGACTGCCTAAGATATGTATATACTGGTAAGTTTCATGTTCATTTTCTCAAACTTTATGTGCCAAGAAGCACTAATTGGAGATTAAAAAATTAAATCAACCCATAACTCTATGAAGGATGAGCATATTCTACCATAGCTACAAGCCTAATGCCAACCTAAATGCAAGGTACTCAAGGTACATGGGATTATGCAAAAAAAAAGCCTGCACGTAATCAGGGAAACATGGCACGACTTTTGAAGGACGTTTTATATAAGGTTCTGATTCTGATCGCCAAAAGCAAGAATGACTG
This sequence comes from Eruca vesicaria subsp. sativa, assembly GCA_932364175.1. Lineage (NCBI taxonomy): Eukaryota > Viridiplantae > Streptophyta > Magnoliopsida > Brassicales > Brassicaceae > Eruca > Eruca vesicaria. Next base: position 43,368 of record CAKOAT010188266.1, on the reverse strand, counting down.
CAAACACGTGGTGCCTCCAATATCAAGAATACCCTGTGAAACATTCAAACCAAAGGCCCACGGGTCCAGAATCAGCTAGTTAGCTTCTTAGAAGTTCAGAAAAATACCTGGAATAGTAAGGAAAAAAATCAGCATAGGATAAATTATTACACTAAAACTAATAAAATGCATTAGAAACCATGGACTTTCATGATCCGAATCAGATTCCATGACAATCGTAATCACGTTTTATGAAATGCTGATGAAGATACGTGCTACACTTCATACTACTTAACCTTTAAACTACCAGAAAACAATATTTTAAACCCACCCAAAATATCTAAACCATCTTCCCATGTAAAACACTTACCTGATCTGTTCACTGTTAAGTGTTAACTAATGGTTATTGCTTACAAGTACCCAACACTTGCAAACACAAGGTGACTTAGTTATGGAAGATACCATGGGCATCGACCCATACGCTTCTCTCTAAAACCATTGCCATTCCAGAAAAAGTTATGTTACCTCTTTGGATTTTGCCGGGACTTTACAATCGGCAGGTAGCTCCTGAAACTTTCGCTTTTGGGGTGGACGCCTTTCCTTTTCCTTACTTGAAAGATCACTTGGCATTGATAAGGACGCAGCTGTCAACAAAGTAGGGGGCACAGTGGAGATAACTGGAGAAACAGATTGCTGAAGGACTTGAGCAACTTGTTGAAGTGGAGTGGCTTGAGGGTATATTCCGGCATACCCACTGTAGCTAGTTCCAGCAGCCACAGGTTGTAGGTAACTGACTGGACTCGGTCGCAAGTGCCCACCATTTGAGATCCCTAGAGGCTGCAACACTGGAAACTGAGGATAAAGAGTTGTTGCTGGAGGAACTGGAAAGGGATTAACAGCATTTGGCGCTGGTATGATAGGTGGCGATGTCATTAAACCATATGCTGAACTCAAATTTGGCTTTTGCGCGTTTTCAGAACTCAAAGCTCCAGCAAGCAGTTGCTGTGGTGGTGGTACAGCACCATACACCTTGCTTGAGGAAACCCTACAAGTTTTTGTAAGACAACCATATAAAACTAAGAGTAGTGATGAAAACAGGGAGAAAGCCTATTATCTATGGCAACATTTTGAAGATATTCTGGAAGATAAAATGAACCTTGAAGCCCCGAATTCTACACTGATTGTATCCATGAGATTCTCAGCTAAACGTTTTGCATCCTCAATGCTCTTAGGATTGGTGCTAGACAATAATAGATGCAATGGTTGCTGTGCTCCTGCAATAATACGTAAAAAACAGGAAGGTGCATTACATTACTAATGTGGCCCAGATGTTACCTTCAAGTTGACAAAGGCAAACACAAATGAGGCAAAAATTACCTTCACTAGGTAGGTTCTCAAGGCTCCCTGAACCACGCCCTCTTAGTACAACGGTTGCTCCTGTTTCATTCATAATGTGATTTATATACTGATCCTGCATGTACGAAAGGCAACCACCAAAACACAAAAAAACGTTCTCTCCCGGTTGCACGGAGATGTCGGAGAGAGCTTCAACATTAGAACCTCTCGATTTCATGAAGTGACAAAAAATAATGCAAAAGTAAAACAAAGATCATAACCTAGACCAATAGACAAGTACTTCTACTGATTATATTATACAGTTTTAAGTTATAAAATAAGGAAAGGTGCTGAACTATCTTATATCAGACTGTAGATTCAGTTCTTCTGACGTGAATTAGAAATAACAAAGGGTAAGAGATTGTAAGAAGACTGACGTTAGGCCCACGAATACGAGCAGCAACATTGGATGATGGGTCAGCTTCAAAACCCAAATAAACGCATGTGTTCAGCATCTGCGAACATAGTTCAGTTTATTGCTGCCCTGAGTTTGTAAGTAAAAAAAAAAAAAAGAAGTGTCACACTACACTATCTACCTTGACCGTCTGAGAACCAACCAACCCGACCTGTGAGTTTGTTTTCTGTTTCATCATCTCCTCAATCATAGCTGCTGCCCGATCAACTGCTAAAATTCGCTCTGTAGTCTCTTTTAACTGCAGTTGTGATGACAAACATAAAAAAAACAGGTCAAATTCTCAAAGCTCAGAGGTCATGTAAAGCTTCTTAGAATACGGTAATAGAGAGGTCTTTGGAGCCATAAACATTTTACTATGCATGGCATTTATCATATTAACATCTCGACCACCATATATACACCACTATTAGTATTACCAATAACTCTCCAATAAAAAAGAAAACAGAAGCAACTTTTGTAACACAGTAAAGCACTAATAATCATGTCCTTTCAAGTCCCTAAGACTAGTCTTCTGTTACGTTAAAAAGGATAACATACATGGGCAGCAGCAGATATGTGAAGATATAATGGCTTTTCACCATCAGGAAGTGCATTGGGAGGACGATATTTGCCCCTACAAGAACAAAATTCATCAATCCAATACAGAAAAGATTTATTGTAGAAAATAAATTCTCTGTGCGTTAGATGTTGAACAAACCTAGTAATCACCACAGCACCAGTAGACCTCTGAATCTGCAAGACGAATAGACACTGAAAACACGAAAAGGAACAATCGTATCTTTCTATTATGCACAGAAAACCACGGATACTTACATCTTCTTGAGTAGAGCGTTTAGTAAGCTTGTGCCTAAGAGAAGCCTCAGCATCATTAATAACGATTTCTCTAGCTATTGTCAACTCATCCTAGATGGACATGCCACAATAAAAAAATACAATGAATCACCATGTTTGAATTACAGGATAAAAGAAAGAGAAATAAAAAAAAAACTCGTTCAGCACACATGCAATGATGTTAAAGTCACATACAAAGTGGATCATATTTGAGGAGCTTGTGGAATCACATACATTTAACAAATAAAACTGTACCAACCACATAGTCAAACTAATAATAACGAGAAAAAAAAACTACCTATAACCAGGACATAATTCAAATAAACAACGTGAATAAACTCAGAGAAGAGTGCAGTCCTGTAACGAATCTATAAACCAGAAAACCAAATTACCAAAGACATGATTGAAAATAAACAAACCTGAGTAACATATCATCTTATGCAAATAGCTACCGTTCAGAGAAAGAGTTTGAGCTCTAAAATAGTCATTGTTCTTTAAAATTCGGTCTAAACTAAACAATAATCCTCTCTATAAGACACCTAACTAAACCTCCTAACGATTTCTTGAACATTGAAAAGAGAGAGTGGAATTACTTGAATGAGTTTAGGAAGTGGTTGAGGAGGCAGAGTTTGAACATTGAGAGCATTGGCTAATCGAGGAATCACAACTCCAGCTGCAACAAGCTGCTCTGCTGGCTGATCCCACTTTCTCTTTCTCCTGCAAAAATTATTATACAAATCCGAATTAAAAAAAAAATTAAAAACTCATTGATTTTACGAAAATTGCATCAGATGAAATTGGAATTGGTTTTGAAAGAGGGAAAAAGATGTAACCTTTGTCTCGTTTGAGAAGCATCGTTGGATGTAGAAACCCTAGCCTCGTCTCCGTTGTCTGCCATCTTCTCCAATACAAGAAAAGTTGGAATCTTTACGATTTCACGGCAACGAAGAAGAGCAATAATCAGATTAAACGAAGCCCCACTAATCGCAGAATGGTTATATAAATCGGACGGTCTATAATTTTCCTTTTTCTTTGGGTTTTACAAAAAGGAGTTGAAACTTGGGGGATCTTATTATAAAATTTTGCAGCTTCGGTTAAAATTGAGTTTAATTTGATAGATAAGAAAAAGAAAAAAAAAAAAAAACTCCAAGCCTTGAACCATGAATGATATTTGTGGTTAGGGCTGGTTGTGGTGTCTTAGATATGTGAGTATGTGACCATATGGGTTTTGGGAATCTCTGAGAAGCAAAACATGAACACAACACCAAGTATGACGGTGACAGCTAAGATGGATATAGATGAATAATACCATAAATTTTAAATATTTGTAATTTGTTACTTATTTTATGGATATCTTAAATAAATTTTGGATATTTAAGAACTAATACATATTTGTTTTCTAAAACTATCTTTAACATAACATATAAAAAAAAATAGTGAAGATTATATGTTCCATAAATTAAGAAAAAGTTAATCAATTTTTGTAAGAAAACGTAATTTTAGAAAAAAATGTATTGTTTATAATGATTTGATATTCTTTTCTTAGTTAATACATGTATAAGTAATTTTATAAATAATTAATAAAAATATATGTTAAAATAATAAATATATCAAATTATACATTTAGCATCTATATTTATTATATATATACATCTATTTGTATAAAAGTCGAAGCGGATCGGATATCTGACTCTAATTTTTTAGCATTTGTTTTGTTTTTAAAGGATATTAAATTTTAATATTTGTTTTGCTTCGTTGACTTACGGATATTCTGATTTTTCGGATCGAATCAAAACAAATAACGAATCAAATCAAATTTAACCGATAAAATACCCAATCCTAGAGTTAGAGACTAAGCATACGTAAAAACTTAATATTTTAATGTGAATGATTAAACCGTTTAATTTTCTTTTCTAAAAAAATCAACTAATATAAAAATATGGCTAATAGATATCTCATGAGTATGAGTAATGGAAAAATTAGAGGTGACAATTCGCAGTCTATCTCAACGGCAACACACAATCAAAAGAGATCATCGATATTATGGAAGACATCCGATTGATCTCCTCTGAGTTGCAAACATCTCTTTCTCGCATCTATCTCGTTCCGACAATCTTAGCGCAGATGGCTTAGCTAAGAGGGTTCTTCAATCCCATCTGTCTTCGTAGTAAAACTTTGTTTGAGCCTGTCTTTGAATTCATTCTCTATCTTTTATTAATGAAGTATTTCAGTGACACAAAAAAAGTGAAAATTCGCCAATAAAAAAACATTTTGATATTTTTTTTATTAAAAGTTTGTTTTTATTGGATAAATATTATATACATGCCAAAATATATAGTATTATTTTAAATAAAAGATGCATAATAAATCAATGTGACGGTGTGAATCTAGAAAAAGAAAAATTTCCTTTACTAATAGTAAACTTGTAAAACAAACATCAAAATCCTCCTAGGAAAAGGAGGTTTACATTGAGCCTTTTCTCATCCGTCACAATCTTCTATAAAAACAACTCCAACTTCTATCAATTCAAGTATCAATCCATCACACAACAACAACAAAACAATCACTAACCCTTAAACACCTGAGAGTAATCATGGACACTTGCTTGGACTGCAAGAGAGTCACCGAAACTGTGATCGACTTAAGAACCGGCGACACAATCTGCACAGAGTGTAGCCTCGTCCTCTCCGATCACTACATCGACGACAGCCAAGAATGGAGAACGTTCGCCAACGATGATAACTGTGACCGAGACCCTAACCGTGTCGGTGCAGCTACAAACCCTCTTCTCAAATCCGGAGGCATAGGCACCATCATCGATAAAAGCCACCTCCAAGAACAATGACTTGATAGTGACTCGAACACAGAACCTCGTGATCAGAAACTCTGAGGAGGATATGATCGTGAAAGCGTGCAAAGAAATCAAGAAGATGACGGATGGTCTAAACCTAGTTAGTGGCGTCGAGTTTAGGGCCTGCGAGATTGTCTCAAAGTTCAATGGTGACAATAGCAAGAGATTGAGTAGACGTAAACACTTAACCGCTGTGTGTGCGGCTGCTGTTTCAACGGCTTGTCGTGAGATGAATCTCTCGAGGACGTTGAAAGAGATCTCCACGGTGGCTCACGGTGTGAGTTTGAAAGATATAAACAAAGCGAGTATGGCTATAAGGCGTTTACTCGAGTCATCAGATCAAGGGGAGACAACTTCTTCTTCTTCTTCTTCTCCTTGTGCTGCTCCTCCTCAGGTGATTATCAAGACAGGAGAACTAGTTCGCAGGTTCTGCTCTAAAATAGACATAACTGAGAGAGAGACAAAGGCTATACGAGAAGCTGTTGAGATAGCTGATAATTTCGATATCAGGAGAAACCCTAAGTCGGTTCTTGCTACTATTATCTTCATGATCAGCCAGCTATCTAAGACCAAAAGGAATCCTATTCGAGGTAATTAAAACAATTCTTCTTTGGTTCCTTACTTTAAAAAAAAAAACTAGGTAACTTACGCTACAAGTTGTGGCTCGTTACTCATAATTCTTGTTTTTTTTTTTTTGTAGATATTGCGATGGCTACGGAAGTAGTGGAGAATACAATCAAGAGCTCAGCTAGGGATATGTACCCTTACGCATCGAAGATTATACCCAAATGGTATGCTTCTGAAGAAGAGGTCACGAGGTTAGGAGGTATCATAGGATCTTGGGATGCAGCACGAGATTAACATAATATGGAAAGCCTCTACTTGCGTTACAAGTTTTAGGATTTATCTTGTAGAAGTAGATAGTTAAAAACTATTATCTGATAATCTGATTAAAAGGTCTATGCGATCTCTTTTCTGCTATATATAACAAAAATGTATCTAGCTTAAAGTTGAATAAAAATGTTGATATCTTAACAAAACCTTTATCTTAACAATAAAATTTTAAAATTATAATACTTGTGTATGTTAACTTATAAAAAATAGAGGATAGTGAGTGTATCATTACTATTTCTCTTCCATAGGGCCAAACCTGCTAATAATTCATTCATCATTGTGGATTATTTTTGAAGTTCAACAAAAACTCAAGAAACTAAAATAATCTGAAAAAAGCAAGTAAAAGACAATCTAATAATTAAAAGTTTGATTTCGCTTCAAACGTTTGACCGAACCCCCAAGACTCAGACGCAACATCATAGAACGTCAAGATCCTACCATCACTGGTCTTCACCAAAAACGAGAGCCTTTGTCCAACCAAATCCACACCAGTATTCCAGTTCTGTCCCCAGTTCCTCTGCATAGAGATCCAACTACTCTTATGCCCTTTAATAGCCACGCTATTAACATCTCCCGCTCCACCAACGTTATACACCAAAACCATAATGAAATTAGGGTTTCCCTTAATCTCAAACCTCACACCACCACTCTTCTGGCACTTGACTCTCCTGAACTTCACAGGAACGATCCCACTTCTGTACTCGGCGATGGAAGTGAACATCTTCATGGAGAGATCAAAGTGCTTGTTAGGAGGGTTGCACCAGTGGATATCGACCGGTGGGGTGTAGTTGGGTGGGCAGAAGTTGGTAGCTGTGATTATGATCGGACCGGTGTTTGGTATGCACCATTGTGAGTTCACACACGTGATCTCAAAACAAGCACCGCATGTCTGGCCGTTGTTAAAGAGCGCCGTGCTTAGCGCCGCCGTTTCTAAGCCATAGCCTTGTTGGAATAGGTCTCCATAACCACATGCTCCTTCTGTCACACAAAAACATTAAAAATATTAGATACGATTATACTATAAATTAAAAATCCAATGATTTACTAGATTTATAGTCTACATATATATTACTAACAATAGATACTTATATTGAAGTTAAAAAAAGATATATAGTACTAATCAGTAATGATATAAAGATACTAACGCATGGTTTCTTTGCCGCTAATGTCGCCGTAAAACGTAGCGTGAGCATCTTCCCATGCAGCGTCAGCCACAGAGACAAGAATCGCCAGTAACAAGACAAAAGACATTGATCGATTCATGGTTGTTTCTGTATTTTATTTTCTCCGACTTGATTTACAATAATACTGTGAATGAAGAATGATTATTTATAGAAGAATATGAAACGTTAATGTGATCGTTTAAGGGAATTAATTATGGGAATTAGCTGAAATTTGGACAAGATTGCAGAATATTAGAGTCCGGGCATTAACTTTTTTTTTGTCAACAAGTCATTAACTATTAAATATCAAATTAGGAAAGACGTCTTAAAACCGTGTCTGCACATTCAATACTGAATATTGTTATTTCCTTGCTGAGTATGTGATGCTGGGTACGTTTCTTATCAAATATGGAATGTTTAACATTTTAGATATGTTAATTTGCTTATACTCATAAATTTTTTCTTTTTGAAAAATGGTAAATGGTAACCCTATAATAGCATTAGTGGGATAAAAAGCAATAAATGAATTACATGAAGAAAAATGGAAGCTATACTATTAAAAAAGAAACATTCTCAAAAAACCTACTTACATGGGCCTATTAAACCTATTCATTTTTAGCCTAACTTTTTATATACAACCAAAATGCATAACTTATATTACCCTTCCACGGCATAATTTTCAATACCCACCGGTTTATATCAACCAAAATTTAAGTATAAACAATTACTTTTATCAAACCTATGCTATTGATATTTCATACACACATTCTATCAAACGAGATCAAATGTTCCAATACAAAAGGGCAGTACCAGCCCTGAGGGGAAGCATTACAAGCAACCGCTTCCGGCCCTCAAAAAATACTTAAAAAATTCAGCCTTTTTATAAAAAAATTATTATTATAATATATAAACATTCTTATAAAAATGGCCAATTTTAAAAAAATTGCTTCTGGTCTTTCCCATGTCAGGACCGGTACTGAAAAGGGTCATGTGTCCATCATATCTGTCTCATCCTTCTCCATCAGAGCATCAAATTCTTTGCAGAGAGACATCAATGTGATGTTTAATATATTTTTTTGATCAAACGTTTTTTCGATACACACATGTTATTCAATGAGATAAAATGATTTGCATGAATAAAACCATTCATCTCTTCCATCAGAGCATCAAGTTCTTAACATAGATGCATCGATCAGTGTCCAATTTAATATATCAAAACAATTTTATACATTCATTTCTTTATCATCTTATTTGATTCATATTAAAAACCTAATTATAAGAATTAAGATTGTGTTTTTGGTCACATTTGTTGAATTAAAAATACAAAACCAAACCCTATAACAGAAATAATAAACAAAATATTTTATACTTTAATATTGAGTTTTTTTTGGAATCTTAAATATATGCACGTATTTAGATTGTGTATTATACAAAATAATTGATGTTGATATATAGAAAACATAATCTAAATATTTTTTTAAGATCTCTTATTAGTAACAACCAAAAATTTACCCTAATTTTCGATGGCCTATACCATCTCAACCCTAATATCTATACTATTATTTAAGAAGTAAATTTGCTTAGTTGTCATATTCTCCTTAAGTTTAGGTAATTTTGTTTATTTCTCAAATTTTAATATTTATCTATAATTTATTTATAAATACAACGAATTTATATGAATATATCATATTTTTAGAAAATAAGATAATTCTTCTGAATTACGTTGTTATCTTGAAATATATTTTTATATTAATTATGATATAAAATTATCATATTTATTATATAACTAAAAAAATTATTTTAATAATTACATTTTTCTAAAATAAGATAATTCTTATGTATTATGTTGTTATCTTGAAAATATATTTTATTAGTACAAAATTTAAAGTTAACATGTAAATAATCTATAATACTATTTAACAAGTGAATTTGATGTTTGCTGATTTTCATATTTTCCATGATTTTAGGTAACTTTGATAATTTATCATAATTTCTATAATTTATTAAATATTTAAACAAAATTATATTAATATTATCAGATTTTTAGAAAATAAGATACTTCTTATACATTATGTTGTTGTCATGAAAATATATTTTTCTATTAGAAATTTAAAATTAAGATATATAAAGTTGTAGTTATTCTATAATTAAAATAGATTTACACTAATAATATTATACTTTTAGAAAATAAAGGTAAGATATATTGTTATCTTGAAAATATATTTCTGATGTTTGAGTTCTGTTATTTATAATTATTTGATGTTTGATTTGTATTTTTTAAAAACATAAGTAATAAGTTAATGAAACATCAGCTAATAAATATTCATAAGAGAATTATGCCCACAAGTGCGGGCAAAACACCTAGTTATAAATAAACTTTCATTCTTTTAAATTTATAAGATATATGAATAATTATGTATTATAGAAGAAATCATGGTTGATTCATAATAAAAAAACTTTAACAATAATAAAAATAATCAAGGTAGAATTTCATGTTTACCACTTTCATGGAACTATTACTTACCTTTACCACCACTAAGGGGATATTTTTAAAAATACATTTTTATTAAGTGGCGAAAGACTCATATACCATTGTTATTTATGTATATAATAAATAATTATTTTAATAAAAAAATAAAATAAAAAATATTTTTTTTGAAGTTTTCGAATTATACTTTTGAGATTCGCAATTTTTTATAAATGTTTTTTTGAAATTTTTTTTAAACTATTTTTAAATTTTTTATTTTTATTTTAAGTATTTATATTAAAATTCTAAACCATACCCTCCAAAACCCACCCATCAAATCTAAACAAAAAGTTATAGGAATAGTTAACCCAATGGTTATAATTTTCTATGGGACAATTGCACAAATACCATTTTTGTGATACCACAATTTAACTTTACCACCACTTAAGGGACATTTTCATAAATACACAATTTATCAATGACAAAAATACAATATTATCCTTCCCTATCTTCTCTTCTGCTTAAATCAAAGCCGATCGACGGCGACATTGTCTCAGCCTCCCATGATAAATTCATCCTCCGACAGCCAATTTATCATCTCCAGAAGCTGGGACGGCGAGCTCCGCCTCTGGACCTGACCGCTGAGTCTCTACTCGCCGACAACGGCGTCCTTTAAGTCAATGGCGTAGCCGAGATAAAGAAAGAGAGAGGGATGAGATTAGGGGAGGGTCGAGAGATAGAGAGAGGGAGAGGAGACGAGAAAGAGAGAGGAGTAACAAAGAGAGGGAGAGGAGCGATAGGGAGAAGAGCAGAGATAGAGAGAGGAGAGAGAGGGAGAAGGATAGGGAGAGTAGGGAGAGGGAGAGGGAGAGGAGAAGCAGAGTAGGTCACAGAGGGAAGAGAGGGAATCGTGAAGTAGTTGATATAGGAAGTTTAGATTCTGTTCCTTTCTTTATGTAGTTTAGGATCAATCACCAATACGTATCAGCTCCTGAGAAAAGGTTGAGTGAAAGAAGAGAATATTGTAGTGTTCATGTTTGATGACATCGCAAAGAACAAAGAGTATTAGCAGTATGGGCTCAGTTTGTGATGTCAAGGCCCATGACAATGAAGCTCAACTCAAGCCCACTCCCAAGGTTCCTGCAACGGTCAAAACTAAAGATGCAGAAAAGACAAAGGAGTCAAGTGTGGCTAGGAGTACGGTCAAGCCAGCTCATGCGTTTGTTATGGAGAACAGATTTGGCTGTCTAAGGGAGTGTGNAGGCCCATGACAATGAAGCTCAACTCAAGCCCACTCCCAAGGTTCCTGCAACGGTCAAAACTAAAGATGCAGAAAAGACAAAGGAGTCAAGTGTGGCTAGGAGTACGGTCAAGCCAGCTCATGCGTTTGTTATGGAGAACAGATTTGGCTGTCTAAGGGAGTGTGCTGTCATGGGATGACTCAGCTAAAGATAAGATTAGGTTAAGCTGAGGTCATGTTGTGAGCTTCACTATATATATCAAAACGTTGTAAACATTGAGGTTAAGTTGAATAAAAACAAAAGTTGAAAGTTGTTCATCTTCATTCTACGTTTCCTTCTCTGATTCACATGGTATCAGAGCAATGGAAGAAAATGACACAATCTCTACACCATCACTGACAATATCTCAGTGTGTTACTCTCAAACTTTCGTCGAAGAATTATCTCTTGTGGAAGACTCAGTTTGAGTCCTTTTTGTCTTCACAATCTCTTCTTGGGTTCGTGAATGGAGGTTCTGTACGTCCTGCTCCAACTGTGACCGTTCGTAATGGAGAAGATGTCACTGAAGAAGCCAACCCAGAGTTCACAAAGTGGGTCAGAAAAGATCAGCTTGTTATGGCGTGGCTGTTTGGGTCGTTGACTGAAGAAGCGCTGAGATCTGTGTATGGGTTACACTCTTCACAGGAAGTCTAGCTTGCTCTTGGGAAGAAGTACAACAGAGTCTCAGCCACCAGGAAACTGGATCTGCAAAGAAAACTCCAAGGTATGACAAAGGGTCAAAAGACTATGTCAGAATATCTTAGTGAAGTCAAGTCTGTCTGTGACCAGTTAGATTCAATAGGATGTCCTTTAACCGAACATGAGATTATCTATGGAGCTCTAACTGGTCTAGGCAAGGAGTATGAGTCAATTTGTACTGTGATTGAAAACTCTGTTGATTCTGTTCCTGAAATGAGTTTTGAGGATGCTGTGTTCAAGCTTGTGAACTTTGATGAAAAGCTGCAAAAATACACTCAACAGACAGAGACAAATCCGCACATGGCGTTTCATACTGGTCGTGGTAATAGCTCTCGTGGAAGAGGAGGTTACAGAGGAAGTTATAGAGGAGGCTACAGAGGTCGTGGCACTGGTACTTACTCCACACGAGGGCGTGGCTTCAGTCAGCAGTTTGCAGGACGCTCAGGAAATGGTGATACCACACGTCCTACCTGTCAGATTTGTGGCCGCTTTGGTCACTCAGCTGTGCGTTGTTACAACAGGTTTGATCAGGATTATGAAAATTCAGAAGGTGTCCACAATGCCCTGTCCACGATGAAGTTGTCTGATCAGGAACAACAACACGGAGGAGAATGGTATCCGGATTCTGCAGCGTCTGCACACATCACCAACAATCAGTCTCAGCTTCATTCTTCAGAACCTTATGCAGGTAATGATCAAGTGATTGTGGGTAATGGTGATTATTTGCCTATCACTCATGTGGGATCCGTTGCATTACATACAACACAAGGTATTTTGAAACTTGATGATGTGTTAGTCTGCCCCAATATTACTAAGTCCTTGTTGTCTGTTTCAAAACTCACCTCTGCTTATCCCTGTGAGTTCACCTTTGATTGTGATTCTGTGTATGTTAAGGACAAGGAAACAAAGAAGGTGATAGCTCAAGGAAACAGGCATAAGGATCTTTATATGTTGAAGAATACACGGTTTCAAGCTTTCTACTCCACAAGGAAGCAAGCAACAAGTGATGAGGTTTGGCACCACAGATTGGGTCATCCTCACAAGGATATTCTTCAACGTTTAGTTCGTAGTAATGCAGTAGTTTTGAATAAAAAAGGACCGCAGTTGTTGTGTGATGCGTGTCAGTTAGGGAAGAGTTCAAGACTCCCATTTTTGTCATCTGAATCTGTTTCCAGAAGACCATTAGAAAAGATTCATTGTGATTTGTGGGGTCCAAGTCCTGTTTGTTCTTCTCAAGGATTTCAGTATTATGTGATTTTTGTGGATGGTTATTCAAGATTCACTTGGTTTTATCCTCTGAAGTTCAAATCTGATTTCTTTTCTGTCTTTGTTCGCTTTCAAAACATGGTAGAGAATCAGTTTGCTCTCAAGATATCTCAGTTTCAGTCAGATGGAGGTGGTGAATTCATTAGTCAACCATTTCTTCGTCATCTATCCAACTGTGGTATTCAACATCTTGTTTCATGTCCACATACTCCTCAACAGAATGGTGTATCTGAGAGGAAGCATAGACATATTACAGAGCTTGGTCTTACTATGCTTTTTCACAGTAAGGTTCCTCAAGAGTTATGGGTAGAAGCATTCTTCACAGCTGTCTTTCTCTGTAATCTTCTTCCTTCTTCGGTTCATGAAGAAGTTCAGAGTCCATATGAAGTGTTGCATGGAAAGCCTCCTGTTTACACATCGTTGAGAGTGTTTGGCTGTAAATGTTACCCGTATTTGAGACCATACATGAAGAACAAGCTTGACCCCAAGTCTCTACCGTGTGTGTTTCTTGGGTACAACGAAAAGTACAAAGGCTACCGTTGTTTCTTTCCTCCTAGTGGTCGTGTTTACATCAGTCGGCATGTCTTGTTTGAAGAAAGAAGTTTTCCCTATTCGGACATATATAGTCATTATCATAAACACTTGGGATCTCCTCTTCTTAAAGCTTGGAGTAGAGTATACATCAACTCATCTCCTCCTGTGTCTGATGATCAAGTAGTAGAAGAAGAACCTCCACCTTGTAGACGTGTTGCTTCCTTACCCGTGTCTACCCAAATCCCACCACCACCGTTGTCGCCACTGAACGGAGAAGGAAACCACAGTCCAGACGTGTCCTCTTCAAGCAGTACACTTGAGGATGATCATCAAGATGACAGTCATGATGTTTCTATGCCTGTAGCTCCAGCTCCTCCAGTACATTCAATGACAACTCGAGCTCGGCCTGGCATTGTTAAACCAAATCCAAGATATGCTCTGTTTACTGTCAAAGCATCATATCCTGAACCAAGATCAGTTAAAGCGGCTTTGAAAGATGAAGGTTGGAAAAATGCAATGGGTTTGGAGATGGCTAATATGAAAGAAACTCAAACCTTTGAGTTGGTTCCTCCAGAAGTTGGTCAGAATCCTATTGATTGTGGGTGGATTTATAAAACAAAGCTACACGCTGATGGATCTTTGCTTAAACTACGTGCTCGGTTAGTGGCCAGAGGAAATCAGCAAGAGGAAGGCATTGATTTCTTGGAAACATTTAGCCCTGTGGTACGGTCTGCAACCATCAGGACCATACTTCATGTGGCTGTCACAAAGAAGTGGAGTCTCAGGCAACTCGATGTGCAAAACGCGTTTTTACACGGTGATCTCAAAGAAACTGTGTATATGGTTCAGCCTCCTGGATTTGTTGATCAAGCAAGACCAAATTATGTGTGTAAACTGAAGAAGGCAATATACGGTCTTAAACAGGCTCCTCGTGCTTGGTTTGACAAGTTTAGTTCATTCCTTCTGCAGTTTGGGTTTGAGTGCAGTTTTCCAGATCCCTCGCTATTCATCTATCACAAAGGCTCTGATGTGATCTATTTGCTTCTGTATGTTGATGACATGATATTGACAGGCAACAACAATGTTTTACTGGACAAACTTCTTACTCATCTTAGTACAGAGTTCCGGATGAAAGATATGGGAATGGTGCATTATTTCCTTGGGATTCAAGTTCATAAGGTCGAAGCAGGGTTGTTCTTGAATCAGGCTAAGTATGCTCAAGATCTTCTTGTTGCTGCAGGAATGCAAGACAGTGCACCTATGCCAACTCCACTACCTCTGAAGCTTGATCATCTTCAAGGACAAGATGAAGTGTTCTCTGAGCCATCATATTTTCGGAGTTTGGCAGGTAAACTTCAATATCTGACGTTAACAAGACCTGATCTGCAGTTTTCAGTAAACTACATATGTCAAAAGATGCACCAACCAAGCGTGTCTGACTTTCACTTGTTGAAACGTATACTTCGGTATGTGAAGGGGACATCCGAGATGGGTATTAGCATTGTCAAAGACACAGATTCAACACTTGTGTGTTACAGTGATAGCGATTGGGCAGGTTGTAAGGAGACTCGAAGATCCACTGGTGGTTTTTGCACTTTTCTTGGCAAAATCATAATCTTCTGGTCTGCTAAGAGACATGAGACTGTCTCAAAATCTTCTACGGAGGCTGAGTACAGAACCATGTCACTTGCTGCATCTGAGGTTGCTTGGCTTCAGAATCTTTTGCGGATAATGGGACTTCAACAGCAGAGAATGCCCCTGTTGTTGTGCGATAATCTGTCTGCAGTCTATCTCTCTGCTAATCCTATGTTTCACAAAAGGACTAAACATTTTGAGATAGATTATCACTATGTCAGGGAACGTGTGGCCATGAAGCTGTTGGAGGTAAAACACATTCCAGCTTCTTTGCAAATAGCTGATGTTTTTACAAAGTCTTTGTCTCAGACTGTCTATGATAGACTTCGAACCAAACTCAGTGTCTCTGTTCCTTCTACGCTGAGTTTGAGGGGGTGTATTAGCAGTATGGGCTCAGTTTGTGATGTCAAGGCCCATGACAATGAAGCTCAACTCAAGCCCACTCCCAAGGTTCCTGCAACGGTCAAAACTAAAGATGCAGAAAAGACAAAGGAGTCAAGTGTGGCTAGGAGTACGGTCAAGCCAGCTCATGCGTTTGTTATGGAGAACAGATTTGGCTGTCTAAGGGAGTGTGCNAGGCCCATGACAATGAAGCTCAACTCAAGCCCACTCCCAAGGTTCCTGCAACGGTCAAAACTAAAGATGCAGAAAAGACAAAGGAGTCAAGTGTGGCTAGGAGTACGGTCAAGCCAGCTCATGCGTTTGTTATGGAGAACAGATTTGGCTGTCTAAGGGAGTGTGCTGTCATGGGATGACTCAGCTAAAGATAAGATTATGTTAAGCTGTGGTCATGTTGTGAGCTTCACTATATATATCAAAACGTTGTAAACATTGAGGTTAAGTTGAATAAAAACAAAAGTTGAAAGTTGTTCATCTTCATTCTACGTTTCCTTCTCTGATTCACAAAGAGAACCCAAGACCTGGAATCATTATTAACAGTCCTAACGGAGATGATGTTTATAATGGAGTTCCCAAGGTTTTTTTTTCTCGTTTTTAGATATGTAGTTATATTGTGGATCCATTGAGTTAATTGTTTTGGATCTGCTTGTGGCAGGATTACACTGGAGATGATGTTAACGTTGGTAATCTGTTTGCTGTGATTCTTGGAAATAAAACAGCTCTTAAAGGAGGAAGTGGTAAGGTTGTAGATAGTGGTCCAAACGATCATATCTTCATATACTATAGTGATCATGGTGGCCCGGGAGTGCTTGGTGAGTTCTACCTACTTGTTTTGTTTCTCATGTTAAACAAACGAAGTTGATATGATGACAATAAAGTTTGATGATTCAAGTCTCCATGGTTGTTTGTAGGGATGCCAACTTCTCCGGCTCTATATGCAAACGATCTAAACAATGTATTGAAGAAGAAACATGCTTCTGGAACATATAAGAGCTTGGTATAATTTCAAGAATCTTATGAAAAAGATTTCTTTTTTCAAGAGCCTGTGATTTTAGTTTGAGTTTTATGTTTTGATTTTGCAGGTGTTTTATCTTGAGGCTTGTGAGTCTCGAAGTATATTCGAAGGTCTTTTACCAGAAGGTTTAAACATTTACACGACAACTGCATCAAATGCAGAAGAAAGCAGCTGGGGTACTTATTGTCCTGGAGAGGATACGAGTGTACCGTCCGAGTATGAGACATGTTTAGGCGACTTATACAGTGTTGCCTGGATGGAAGATAGGTATGTATGCTAGTCTACTATCATGATATCACAAATGTAAAATATGGTGTATAGGATTCTTATTCGTCTGTTTTTCTTTGTTTACATTGCAATAGTGATAAACACAATTTAAAGACAGAGAGTTTGCACCAGCAATATGAACTGGTAAGCTTCATGTTCATAAGCCATCTAACAAAAGTCTTGCATTTATCTACGCCTGGGGATTTGGTTATATGGTAAGTTGTTGTTTACAAAGTTCTTTCTTTTGGTATACCATTTTGAATCTGGTCACTTTTTTTTTTTTAATTTGCAGGTACGACAGCGTCACTGTTTGTGGTGATCTTGAATGTCAAGATCAGTTGAATGAGAGGAACAAACCATTCTTTGACTTGTGTGATGGAATCTTCATGAACTACACATGGAAGATACTTTTTTTGGTTTGATCATTTTCTTTAGTTGATATGGCTGAGTTGGTCTAAGGCGTCATACTAAGGTTCTGGTCCGAAAGGGCGTTGGTTCAAATACTACTCTCAACATTTTTTTTTTTTTTGCGCTAGTCCCCTTGTTGTCTACATTTACATGTGTGTGTGCTTATCTGTTTCTGTTGCTGATGTTTGTTCTATCCGATTATTGTGTTTGATTTTTATACTGAAGATGAGTTCAATATGCACTTTGGTCTACTGTTTTCGTAGGTTCTGTTCGATATTGGATCCTTGATTAAATCATAAACAAGAAATAACAGTAAGAGAATAGAAGAAGAAGAGCAAAGAAGAGTAGCAGAGAAAAAGCTACAAAGAAGAAAGAAGAAAGAAGCGTGAAGTACAAGAAACATAGGAATCAAAGGTTTATAAACCATTTACAAAACTAACTTATATAGTTATAATTTTATATTCAGTTTATAAGGGGCATGTATACAAGTTATAATAGGTTTAAGAGCAATTAAAAGGTCCTAGATCATTTTAAAAAAATCTATAACTATTTAGAAAGGTTTATAAAACATATTTATAATCGTTTGTATGATAATTTATGATGGTTTATAATTGGTATGTAGATAATTTATAAATGTTTATAAAAACAATTTATAAAGATTATATACCTTTATAAAGGTTTATAAAATATTTTATAAAAATATGTAAAATTATTTGTAAGTCTCTACCATTTATAAAGGCTTATAAAACAAGTTATTAAATCTATAACAAGTTTTTTTGTCTTTTATGCAGAGCCGGTCTCTTGAATGATGTCGTAACAAGGAAAAGCTTATAATGACACCTAAATAATGGTTTGTATGATAATTTATAAGGGTTTATAAGGATATGTAAATAATTTATAAATGTTTATAAAAACAATTTATAAAGATTATACAATTTTATAAAGGTTTATAAAACAATTTATAAAGATATGTAAAATTATTTGTAAGTCCATACCATTTACACTAACGTTACACTACCAAAACATTAACCTCCCACCTCATATATTGTGCATACTAAGCCTTGCCAGTTACTACAACCAAAATGCTCATCACATATGCCAGGAAATACACCATTTAGTCTGATCCATCTTTCAATCTATTTATGTATTTTTTGATGGATCAATTGTATTTGCAAGAAGGAAGTATCTATAATGATTAATAAAGCTATTCATGTTTGTTTATAAATGTTTATAATATAAATCATATGAATATATACAATAGTTTTGTATATAAACCATTTATAATAGTTTATAAAACTTATTATGAACCATTAATATTTATAAATCATTTGCAAGGATTTGTAAAAGACTTTGTCTAAATTCTAAACTATTTTAAGAGTTTATAATTTATAAGAATATATAGAATTTGTTTTATTATAATCTATAAATCATTTATAAGAATATATAATATTATTTATAAGGGTTTATAAAATCATTTATAAGGACTTGTAAATTCTAAAGGTAATTCAGTTATAAAGTTAAAACATTTTATGAAGGTGTTTAAATCATTTATTAGGGATTATAAAACATCTATAAGAATAAAAAAATAAATTTATAAAGATTTATAAAAACTTCTAAACTTCTAAAAACTTCTAAACTTCTAAACTACCCTGAAGGCTATATGAAAGTTAAATATGTTGTTGACAAACTTTATGAAATAGAATTAAAATAAGAGTACATATAAAATCATTTTATAAGGATTTATAAATTATTCATAAGGTTTAAAAGTCATTTATAAGTGTTTATAAATCATTTATAAGTGTTTATAAATAATTTATAAGGGTTTATAAAACATTTATAAGGTATCTACATTTATAAGAGTTAATATAGTATATATAAAAGCTTATATATTATTTATAGAGGTTTATAAGGGTTCATTAACTGATTTATGAAATCTTATAAACTAATTTATAAGAGATTTTATGTTAATTTACAAGTGTGTATAAATTAATGTATAAAGGTTTATAAATTGATTTATAACACTTTATAAAATATCTATTGGATTCTATAAGTTAATTATTAATATTTATAAACTAATTTATAAAGCTTTGTAAATCATTTGAATCTAGCTCCAACAGAGTTTGGACTTGTAAAACTCTTGTTAGTTTTATAAACTGAAACAAAGAAACACTGTAAACAATAATCCAAATATTGTTAGTTTTATATTTTGAGTTACCAAAAGAAGAAAAAAAGATATGAGTTTACTTTTTCATGTTCATCATGTATGCTTACCACATACTATTACTGTATGTCTATCGAAGTTTTAGAAAACATCACTTCATTACATCAGTCTACTGTTAAAATTCAAAACCTAACAAAGTCTTTGGAGCAAAAACCATAGAACACACATTACTCTTGAGATTAACTTCCAGATGGCCTTCCATTAGTACCTTGAGGATTGTTATTGTTACCTTCCTGAGATCCTCCAAACATCTGCATCATTGATCGCAATGCACCTGAAAACTCTTCAGGCATTTGATCCGCGGCGCCAAGATCTATGTTGATGTTTCCGCCTACACGAATCTCATGCTCATTTGTACCATTTATGTTACCATCTCCTCCTCTGTTTCCCGTCATGTTCATGAACATCCTCATCATATCAGGGTTTAAAGGCATCGAGAACTGAGAAGGTATTCCTTGCCCTCCCATTCCTGGATCTTGATTATGTCCCATGTTTGTATTCTGCTCTTACAACACCACAAAACCGTTAGTTCCTTTGGTTTTCTACTACTCCATGTGATAAATTTTACCTGATTACGTCTCTGTCGTTGTTCTTCTTCTCTTAGTTTTTGTTCAGCCACCTGTGTTTTCCAAATACGTCAATATCACAGTCTCATCAAGTTACAGAATGATCACGATAAAGCAGATAAGTATATTTCTTAACAAAAAAAAAAAAGAAAACCGACCCTGATATTTTCTTTGACAGATTCATTATGCGGATCCAACTCCAAAGCTGCCATGAGTGTGATGAAAAAGATTACACAGAATAATTTTGATAGCTAACGTAATGAAGCAAAGCTGTAGCCCCTTTCTAAAGTATGAAAATATATGCTAACTTGATAAAGAAGGTTGGATTCATTTCTAGGAACACACACATACCTTTCTTGAATCCTTTCTCAATAGCATCAGCATACTCTCCTTGAGCATAATATGCTAACCCAAGACGACTGTAAGCCTTACTATAGTTTGGATCGATCTCAATGGATTTACCTTAATTGCTTCTGAGCACATGCTGATCTGAGTATATGCAGCAGCCCTGATATACAATTATTTCAAAACAGATTAAGCAGGAAACACAATCAGAGAGCTAACTAACTTAAGCTTCCAGATAATATCAAGTTCAAGCTTTGTCACTGACCTGTTGCAGTAGAAAACAGCGTTCTTATCTAAGAGCGCAATTGCAAAGGAATACAGCTCGATTGCCTCCAGATACTGCTGGGACTGCATGGCCTTGTTACCTAAAAAGAGGTAATAATTCCAGTTAAAATAGACTGAGACAACCATTAAAAAAAACTTCTTGGTCACTCTTTTTGGGCATCACAAGTACCTTGGCATCACAAAAATTACAGAGGAAAAACCAAAGAAAGTCTTTCTTCAATTTTCCTCTCAACTAACAATAAAGTCTTTCTTCTTCTCTATCACTAGAAGAAACATAAATAAAGATTTCCAGCTGAGAGGATCATCTATGTAGTAACACCACCACCACCACATTTTCTTTTTATCTCCTGCTATTAGCTACCTTGTTCTTGCTCATATCAGCAAGCTCCTCAACAAGTTTCTTCTTTTCTTTACTCAACTTCTTTGGTATCTCTAACTTGCACTCTCACTAACTGATCACCTCTCATCTTACTCTTATTCAACACCGGTACTCCCTTTTTCGCCATCACAAGCGTCGTGCTCGGCTGTGTCCCCGCTGATACTTTCAAATCCACCGTTCCATCAACCGTTGGAACCTTCAAAGTTGTCCCCAATATCGCATCTACATACGATATCTTACACGTATAGAGTATATTCGTATCATCCCTCTTCAATATCGGATCAGGAATCACTTCAATAACAACACAAAGATCACCAGCTGAGAGTCAATTTCACAACAGAACCGTTCCATCGCCGCTGTTAGCCGTCTGTAATATTCCGCCGCCGGTGATCATGGTTTTAGGTTTAGATTTGATTATTGGATGTCGAGGGGAAGAAGACAACAGTTTTAGGTTTTATTAGTTAGGGATATAATTGTATTTTGCCTATTAAAAATTTAGTGGTAAAGTTCGTTAATGTATAAATGAAAAATCGTATTAGGAAAGTGGTATTTATTACAATTTCTCATTTTCTATTTACCTCTTTTTAATTAAGGGTAAATGTGATTAAGGTAAATATGAAAAATGGTACTAGAAAAGTACTAGGTAATTTCCCAATAATGAATATCATTCAAAGAAGATCATCACGGAAATATACCCTTAATGAAATATTAAAATTTTCTAATTATGCCAATATCATTTCAAAGAGAGTTAAATATTAAATACTTATTAATGGCAAAACAATCATTATATAACTAAAGACTACACATTACTTTGTCACCTTCAAAGAATATTGTGAGGCTAAATTAAAACTACCTTCAGAGAATATTGTGTTACATTGTGTGAGGCTAAATTACATTTTATGTTTAGGCTGTGCTCTTTAGTGAACATTTTGACGAACATGAATGGATCTTCATTGCAGCTTGAGAAACATATATCATTCAAGCTAGTGGTAGCGTTCCTCAAGTGAATATAATTATTATTAACTAAAAAAGACTAGTTCCAGATGATTACTAATATTTGCATGTGAATGAACAAAAGAACAAGATGATTACTAATATTTGCATTCTTCAAACTTGTTTTGATCTCATTCGAGAAAATTAACACCAATTCATTTATGAGAATTTGGTTTTCTTTAATAACCGGTTCGGTGTAATTAGATTTGCTCAGGAAAAGTTGATTAAAGTATTGAACTTAGAGATACTAATGTGAAGGAACATTGTGTTGCATATTGTTATACATATAATTTCCTTATTTACGTGGATGATATATACTCATGGAAGTTCAACTTGCTTAATATTCCATATGGTCTTTGGCATATTCATGGATCGTCCTTTCACTGCTAAACTTGGATGAACCTGCCTTATGGTTTACTAAAATGTATCTACCTTGAAGTAGAATAAAGATGTTGACATATATGTTTGAATGAACTAATCTTTAATTACGAGAAACTTAAAAGAGGCCTAAAATGATATCACATATGCTTATTCTCGTACAGAAAAAAAAAACTTTGCATATCTCTATGTTTTGGTTGTACTGGTAGTAACAATTTATTATATGCCAAATTTAGAGCCGGCTAAAGATTTAGGAGTCCATAAATATTTTTAAAATAAATTTTAATCATTTATTAAAATACAAAGATCATAAAACTTGCGTATATTTTTTAAAAAAAATTTGAAGGGCACTGAATGTTTCAAACTTGCCAATAATTAATTCAACAATAAAAAAAATATCACGTCGAGTATTTGTGAACTTCAACAGAATCTTATGAAACGAATGTTTTTATTACTATGATGATATATAAGCAAGTAAAAGACAATCTAATAAAAGTTTGATTTCGCTTCAAAAGTTTGACCGAACCCCCAAGACTCAGACGCAACATTATAGAACGTCAAGATCCTACCATCACTAGTCTTCACCAAAAACGAGAGGCTTTGTCAGACCAAATCCACTCCAGTGTTCCAGTTCTGACCCCAGTTCCTCTGCATAGAGATCCAACTACTCTTATGCCCTTTAATAGCCACACTATTCACATCTCCCGCTCCACCAACGTTATACACCAAAACCATAATGAAATTAGGGTTTCCCTTAATGTCAAACCTCACACCACCACTCTTCTGACACTTGACTCTCCTGAACTTCACAGGAACGATCCCACTTCTGTACTCGGCGATGGAAGTGAACATCTTCATGGATAGATCGAAGTGCTTGTTAGGAGGGTTGCACCAGTGGATATCGACCGGTGGGGTGTAGTTGGGTGGGCAGAAGTTGGTAGCTGTGATTCTGATTGGACCGGCGTTTTGTTTGCACCATTGTGAGTTTACACACGTGAGCTCGACAAGCACCGCATGTTTGGCCGTTGTTGAAGAGAGCCGTGCTTAGAGCCGCCGTTTCTAACCCATAACCTTGTTGGAATAGGTCTCCATAACCACATGCTCCTTCTGTCACACCAAAACATTAAAAATATTAAATTAAAAATCCAATGATTTACTAGATCTGTAGTCTACATATTACTAAATAGATAGACACTTAGGCTTTGACTGGTGACCACCAAAGGAATAATAGGAACAACTAGGAAAGGAATGAAGAGGAACAAAATAATAGGAACACTTGTTCCATGTTGTTCCTCCCCGAATTTGATAAGGAATGATTTTGTTCTTTGATTCCTTAAATTAAAAGGAATGAGAAGGAATATTGAGGAAAAATTATTCCTTATAAATGGTGTCAAATTTAAGGAATGAAGAGGAATTAACTATTATGATTCCTTATAAATGGTGTCAAATTTAAGGAATAAAGAGGAATTAACTATTCCCACACATTCCTTATATTGAACTTCAAAAGATATATACTAAGGGCACCCGCAATGGTGAGGTCCAAGAGAGAGTCCTTAGGAATATTGTAGTATTATTTTTTTTTTTTTTTTTTTGGTTTGTGAATAGTTAAGGACCCTATACAAAATGTTAGTGCAATGGTGAGTCTCGTTTTTGAATCCTTAAAATAATTTTTTTTTTTAAAGTGCAAAAAATTTAAAAAAATTTACTTATAACATGATTTAATAGAAAAATACAATAATGATAACAAAAAGATACAAGAATTATTAATAATCGTCACCAAATTTGTTCCAAATGTTTTCAATCAAATCATTTTTCAATCGTTGATGCAAATGTTTATCTTGAACATCTTCCCGAATGCCAAGCAAATTAGCGATATTTGTCGGCATATCAGTATGTACCCGTGAACTTCTTGGGGCGTCTTCTTCAAATTCAGACATATCGTAATGAATATATCCATCCCGTTCATTCTCGACAATCATATTGTGTAGTATGATACATGCTCGCATAATCCTTCCTATCTTTCCTTTGTTCATTGAAAGAGCCGGATTTTTCACAATAGCAAATCGAGCTTGCAAAACTCCAAAAGCCCGTTCCACATCTTTTCGAGTTGATTCTTGGACTTTAGCAAATAACTCTGCTTTAGGACCTTGAGGGTGCGAGATAGATTGGATGAAGGTCGACCATTTAGGATATATACCGTCTGTGAGATAATACGCCAACTTATACATGTGTCCGTTGACCACATACTCTACCCTTGGTGCTCGGCCTTCGAAAATGTCATCGAATACAGGAGACCGATCGAGGACATTAATATCGTTTAAGGTACCCGGAGGACCGAAAAAAGCGTGCCATATCCAAAGATCCTGTGAAGCCACAGCCTCTAACACAATTGTCGGTTTTCCTGATCCACGTGCGTATTGTCCTTTCCAAGCGGTTGGGCAATTCTTCCACTCCCAATGCATGCAGTCAATGCTTCCTACCATCCCCGGAAACCCGCGTTTCTCTCCAATATCGAGAAGTCGTTGAAGATCCTCTGGTGTGGGTCTTCGTAGATACTCATCTCCAAATAACTGTATTATTCCGGCGGTGAAATGGTGTAAACACGAAAGTGCCGTGCTTTCACCAAGTCGGAGATATTCGTCTACCGTGTCAGCCGCAGAACCATAAGCTAGCATTCGAATTGCAGCCGTACATTTTTGTATTGGAGAAAGACCAAACCTCCCGGTCGCATCTCTTCGTTGTCGAAAGAAAGGGATGTTCTCTGATAGGCTATAGAAAATACGCAAGAATAAATCCTTATTCATGCGGAAACGGCGCCTGAATAAATGTGCCGGATAAGTCGAATCTTCGGTGAAGTAGTCATTCCATAAACGGGCATGTCCTGCTTCACGGTTTCGTTCTACATAAGCACGTCTCGTTGCCGGGTGCTCTGGGGAGTCGACTATGTCATTGTATGTTTCTTCGATGATGTCGTCGACTATTTCTTCTAGTCTTGCGTCGACTTCATCGGAAGAAGATGATGACATCTTTTAGTTATCCCACCTTAAACAAAAACAATTGAACAAAATATGTTTAAAATTTTAGTATTTAATCAGTTTAATAAATTTCTATATACCGATATGCATGTCATATATAGTACGAATGTTTGCTATATAAGATGATTGAGTTTATAGAATTTACAATGAAGGTGTATATCTTAAAGTATATGATCAAGAACATAATATATGAAAGTATATGATCAAGAACACCATGGTAAATGTTACCTAAACAGCAAATAGCAGTCGATTAACATTAAGTGATAAATGTTACAAAGATAAGAACATAAAGCTTACAAACTTCTAATCTCCGAGGGTGTCTTTTACAAAGATAAAGCACCAAAATCTCAGAGGCCGACGAACGATAAACTCAGCCGCAGAACAACCAAGACAAGTACTTTTACTACAATGGATAGAGAACGACCATGACATCTACTTATACTACATAGACTTGAACAGAAAATTCCGTGACTTCCTTCACATGCGCTTCCTTCACACCCGTGACTTCCTTCACACCCGTGACTTCCTTCACATGGCTCCACGGCACCTGACACATCAAATAAGACAATATAAGTACAATAGGTAACGTTAAAAAGTCCCAAACTCAACAAGACTAATCAAGAGTAATTAACTACCTAAAGCCAAGACTGATTAACTACCTAAAGTCAAGACTAATTAACTACCTACAACATTTCAGACATTAGTTTGAGTTGAAGAGTAGACTCCATGTCTGACAGTGGCTCTGTTTTTGCGAGTAAACGTTCTAGGAGTTTATTTCTCGAAATTTTTTCTTTAGTTTCTAAAACGGCCTGTAGCTTCGTCAACTCCTCCTCCCTAGCACTCTTCTTCTTTTTACCAGCAGCTTTCGAAGCCTTCACCCCGGGAGGTCTACCCTCTTGTTCTCTGTCTTCCCCTTCTTCTCTATCATCCTCCAAAGTTGGTTTCCGCTTCTCCTTTCCACCGTCCTTAGCCATATAAGTTGCACACCACTTTTGGTCATGCCTGAGCTCCCTCCAGCAGTGATCCAGTGTGAACCTGTAGCCGTTCTTCTTGTTGAAATAGTCTAATGCTTCCGTCATTACATTATCATCATTTCCACCGCTTTTCAACTCTCTCAAGGCCCTGTCATAGCAGCCAGTGAACTTGCATACTTGCTCGTTTATACGAGCCCACCTCTGCTTGCATGGACGAAGCTTCCTCGGTTTGGTCCCAACCAGGAGAGGGCTTGCGTTGTAGAAGTCAACAATACGGTTCCAGAAAGCATCAGCTTTCTGTTCATTGCTCACCACAGGGTCCTTACTGGTGTTTAGCCACGCACCAATAAGGATTTTGTCCTCTGTGAGAGACCATTTCCTCCTCTCCTTCGCATTAGACTCCTCGGGAACCTGGCTAGAGCACCAATGAGCTTCCTCCGATTCAAGGTCGATGGGGATTTGACTATTTAGTAGATTAACATAGCCGGAAGTATTAGCCATGGTTACAGGTTAGTGTGTGTGACATTATTCTACCCTCACAGACCCTTAAGTAACCTATCCTCCTACTAATTAAAGCCTATCAAATCAAAGCAGTTGGGAAGATAGAAAGCAAAGAATTATCATTTAAATTCCTAACTACGTAATTAAAGCAAATCACATCAGAGGCAGATAGAAAGTTAGTTCATTTCGAACACAACGACAGTAGTATAACTCATCAGTTAAAAGAAGGTAAGCATTTAACACAAATAGTTTCAGTTTAATTTTTCACACAAAGTATTTTCATATAGATTTTTTAAAGTTCCTAATTAGATTTTCTTGAAAAAGTATTTTCATATAGCTTTCTTAATTTTCTTTGTTTAGGATTTAAAAATAAAAATTAGTATCAAATTGTTTTTTTTTTTATTAAATTATTATATATTTGTGATAATTTTAATATTTATTGATATGAGTCATGATCATGTTAATTAGGAACTTTAAAAAATCAAGATTTATATAATAAGATAAAAAGTTATATAAAAATTTTAAGTTTATGATTTAAGATTTTAAGTTTAATCAAGATTTGTTTCACTGACCCTTTTATTTTATTTTTATTTTCATTCTGACCCTTTTATTATGTTCTAAACAATTTAAATCTATTTCCTATGTTCTAATGTATAAGCTTTTATAGTTAGAAGTGAAAACTTCAAGAAAACATATTAAGTATACATGTTTTTAGTTTGTCTTCAGTAAACACCATTTGAAGTTAAACACCATTTGAAGTTAAATAAAACCTTATGTGACTACTCATAATAATACTGTAAATACAATTAGTCACAAATAGTCATATATAGTCACAAAAATCAAATATACCTGTGATTATTATGATTTTCTGTTTTTTTTTTATGGTTGAGATTTGTTCTTACGTACAACTCATTATAGAGGAGACTAAGCATTATAATGGTTGATCTAGATATTTAAAGTGTTAGTAAATAAATCATCTAACTAACACTATTAAAAGGAGCATATGAAGCCTTCTGAACCTATCCACGTCAGTAAAAATATTTGACCAATTAGAATATTTTAATTTGCCACGTAAGCGAGTTGTTTTTGAAGTTGGGCTTGAATTTTTAAAGATCTGACATGTTAATAGCAAAAGCCCATGAAGCCCATTCCATCCAAAGCTGCGTGACCCGATACTATTCTTCGCCTAGGCGATATCTCCTTTCTCATTTTGTACAAACCCTAATTTTGGTACAACGTTTGGTGAAACTAGGGGTGGGCGTTTGGGTACCCGTTCGGGTTCGGGTCGGGTATTTCGGATTTTCGGGTATTGGGGTTTAGAACCCGTTCGGGTATTTTTACATATCGGGTCGGGTTCGGATATTTTTAGTTCGGGTTCGGTTATTTCGGGTCGGGTTCGGATATTTAGATTTTGAAAGAAAAAATTTAAATTCTTAATTACTTAAGTTTCATGTATTTAAAATTTAACTATTAATTTAACTGTTTTTTAAATATTTAATAAATTAGACGATTAATAAGTTTGAAAATAAATTATTGAAAATAAAAATCATTATTTTGGTTATTATTTTCAAATTTTGGATGCAAATTTTGTTTAAATTATGAAATAAGAAACTTAACATGCATTTTAAATGAGTAACAAATCAATTTTTTTACAATTATATGTATATTATCTGATATTAAACTATATATAACATTAGTATAAATAGTTTTAATAAAATGAGACAAAATAAATTAGGAATAAATGGGTATATATACATATGTTCGGTTATCTTCGGATACCCGTTCGGGTTCGGGTATTATCCGTTCGGGTTCGGATATCCAAACTCTCCTAACTCAATACCCGTTCGGGTATTTTGCTACTTCGGTTTGGATTTCGGTTCGGATATTTCGGGTCGGGTTCGGGTACGAGTTCGGGTATCGGATAAAGTGCCCACCCCTAGGTGAAACCTTTACTTTTTGTCTTCTTCGATTCCGTTTAGACTCTGATCGAGGATCAATCAATAGTGCTATTTAACGTCGCCGGTTCAGACACTCTGCAACCAGTTCATCAATTACAACATGTAGACCCAGGTACATTGCATAAATACAAATAATTCTTATGGATTCGTAGCCATCATCACACCTATTGCATTCAAATTTTTTTTCTCTCTCTCATTCGAGATTTTCTCTGAGATTCCAAGTTCCCGGTGTTGTTGTTTGGAATTGTTAACTTTAATGATGTGACCGGAGTATTATTAATTAAGATTCTTGAATTGATGAGGTAAAGGATAACAGTTTTATTAAGATTATTATCATCAGCATTCACATGTTTTTACTTTCTCTTCAAAACAGGACAATAATGCCTGCATATTTACATTGTTACTAGCTGTTAACTATTTGCATTCAAACCGTGTACTTCACATGGATCTTACGGTAACGTTTTTCATGAATGTCGAATAATCCTTGGCAGTGCTCAAACATTTTCCTTCCAAAGCATGATCACGTCCAGCTTGGTATGATAGTTGATCAGAAGAATAGTTTTACTCTTTTTTCCACTATAAACTTATGTACAACTATAATTTACTACCAGAAAAGCCTGCCTCTTTGGTATGTTTCTCTGACACATTTTTGTGTTGTCTTTATGCCATGCCATCTCTCTGGACCCATTTTTATATTTACTATCTAAAAAAAAATTATTTCTTTCGCAGGTTCTAGGAATTGCTAACAGCATGTGCCCTGAGGTTTTAGAAGATGAACCATATGGATATAAATCGGGCATATGCTCGCTAGGTAAGTTTGAGAATTTAAGTCACATTATGTAGACATACTTTAAGTTACTGATAAAAATCACATTTTCATGCAGCTTTCTTATTTATGAAATTACATCACACCAGCCTGCGTTTAAAGCTCAGGTAGGCATGTCTTAGCAAAACAGAAATTACATCACACCAGCCTGAGACTACTACTGCGATCTCGGTACCTTCTAACTCCAACTCTAAGCTGACAGAATCAAAACCAATCCTGGTGAGACAGATTCATCTCAGTGTTTGGTTTCTGATCATAGCACGGGTAAGCTTGAAACTGGGCATACCCTTACAGCTGGAGTTCAGATAAGAATAAATCATCTTTGTTTTTTTCTCTCAGGTGGAACATGTGGTGAAAAATGTGATGGTTATGAGCTCTTTGGAATCTATTGCAAACTTCTACCTGTCCGTATGTGAAGATTATATATCACCATCATAGAGAAGCCCCTAAATGTTGTTAAGGTTAATATGTTTCAGGTTCTTAAATTCATGTTACTAATATATTATGAAACTGGTATTAATAACTGCACTTCTCTGTAATTCCTATTAATTATTACATGTCATTTGTTGAACCGCACATATGTTAATATAATATAAAACTTGACCGTTTAGAGTTGTGTGTTGGATTATAAAAAAATTTGACTACTTAGATGTCTTTGTTGGGATACTCTGGTTTCTATTAATTTTTTTCCTGATTCTTTTTCTTTAGTATATTGTATTCACATTTCCGAAATCTTTTTTTTCTCTGGCCTTTGTTGGAGAATGGGTTATGAGAGAGATGAGAATCTACGAAAAGGGTTATGAGAGCTTTTTGTCATCTGATGGTGTTTTTTTTTGTCATCTGATGGAATTTCATTCACATGAACTTGAAGTACAAATAGCCAACAATGGTGAAACACCATTTTGGAGTCATAATTGTGCTATTCATGATCAGCCTATTTCCTGCCTTAATTTTGAAACCAAAATACTTGCTTGCAATAAAATAGAACTCATCAATTTCCCACAACAAGAGTGACCATTAAGTGCCCAAAGGTCAGGAGTTTCGAATTTGTACATTCTTCCCCTCAACCATTCCCCAATATAAACACTGAACTTTATCTTGATAGTGAATACTCCCTCTGTCCCTAAAAGATAGATTTTCTAGTGTTTTCACACATATTAAGAAAACACATTAAATTACTATCGTTTTCAGTAATTTTCAATTTTCAACAACTTTTAGCTAATAGTAATCTAATAAAACCAATTAATTTTTTTGAAACTTGTAATTTTCTCATAGAAAACATAGAATATACATCTTTTTGAAACAAAATATTTTTCCAGAACATGGATCTTTTAGGAACGCAGGGAGTATTTGATAACAATATAGTTTCAAATTCATTATCAGTAGATCTAAAGACATCGAATATTATAAGACATAAAGAATATTCACAAATATTTATTTATTACTATTTCAACCAGTTATTTTAATGCATAAGTTGGTAACAAAATATAGATTATTATGCAAGTTGAGTCAAAAAGTTCGATCCATAAAAGTTTACATACTAGCTTATCATTTCCTTTTTTTAAAAGAAATATTCATTTACTCAAGTTAAAATGACTATCTTTTCTTAAATGTATAATTATGGTGGTTACAACAATTTCTATATCTTTCTTATAAAGTTATATTTTGATTTTTGGAAACTTGAAAAACAAAAAAAAAATTAAGATGGCAATTTTTTTTTTAAATGGTTAAACAATAAATAAAAACTTCAGTTAAATATGTATATGGTTTTTGACATAAGTTCATAAGTCTACTAAAATGATTTTGTTTTTTGTTATTAAAAGCGATGTTATGTGAGAAGAAGTGTTTTAAAAACCGGAAATGGCTGCTTGGATCATGATTCTCTCTCTTCACTGAACTTTATCTTGATAGTGAATATTTGATAACAATATAGT
>CAKOAT010188155.1:28937-50744 GCA_932364175.1 Eruca vesicaria subsp. sativa | reverse complement strand
AGATAGATAGATAGATAGATAGATAGATAGATAGATAGATAGATAGATAGATAGATAGATAGATAGATAGATAGATAGATAGATAGATAGATAGATAGATAGATAGATAGATAGATAGATAGATAGATAGATAGATAGATAGATAGATAGATAGATAGATAGATAGATAGATAGATAGATAGATAGATAGATAGCTTCTGAAACTAGTCAACACAATACTAATAATCTCTCCTTGATCACTATGTTTTAGAACCCAAACAACTTCTCAAACTCGTCAACAAAACCTCTTCAATCCTCCCTTGGTAACTGAGTTTTAGAATCCAAACCCATCTCAAAATTTCAAAAAAAAAAAAAAACCTCTCCCTTGATGACTGCATAGTAAACCCTAAGCATACACCTAATGATACTTGTAACCTTCTCTCCCTTTTCAACTTCTTTGATACTCAAGCACTTTTGTTCTTTCTTCACCTTCATCAATGCCATGATTTTCTCTCAGCTGTCCTAACATCAAATAGACACGCTGTCGCCAATAGAACAGGATCTAAGCCTTACGTACGCACAAAACAGTCTCTCTCTGATGCAGTAGCAGGATATAAACTCATTACTTACTTAGAACCATAATCATCTCCTTAATTAGGTTTTGCTCCCACGGAAATCTCTCCTTTGCGTCAAGCAATCAGACATTATTTAATCCCTGCTTGAGTGTTCAAGTAAGTTAAAACTAATGGTTAAATCAGATCATTTCGTGTTTTAACATTTGGTGCATGCTCGGGCACATCCATTGATGCAGTCTCTGCCGCGTTGCTCTTGTAAGCGCTCTATGAGGAGAAGTCATTTATTCTCAAGCCATTCCAAATAAAGTCTCGTTACTTAGATCCAAGCAAAATGCATTGATCTATTCACGTCATCAAGCAAGAAAACTCACCCAATAGTTAATCTCCACTTGCATATACAAGCTTCAAAGAACTCAACAAGCACTCCAGATTACAAACTCTTGCCTCTTGTTCCTTGCTCCCCCATACATCATGACAAGACACCGGTCTAAGAAACACACGCATCTAAAAAGGTCTCAAATTGGATTCCTTGAGGCAGAGTTTCCAACAAACGGCAAGAAGATCTTCATTATGAGTTTCAGGAACGATGGAGCTCAAGAGCATCTAGAACAATCAACACGATCGATGCACTTTAGGTGATATCATCAAGTCTCGTCTAGTAGCTGAATGTGATCTCAGGCCTTAGAAAAACTCATTTCTTCCATCCTCTGTCTTCATAAATATGTTAATTTACTTCATGTATATATATACCCAGCTGATTACTTGTAGGCTGTAGCTGAACCACGAGCTAACTCTATGCAAATCAGAAATGTAGAACTATGAGTCAGCACTTTGAAGAAAACACAACTAGTACTTAAAAAAAAAAAAAACTTGCAATGCATATTGTTGCATCAATGCTTGAAGCCTAATAGCCTTTAGATTTGACTTGTCTTTATTGAGAACTGCTGATAGCCAATGGTGATATCCATGTCTCTCGTTTAAGATCAATCCCCCTTTTTTTTTATTCCTTGAGATCAGATTCTTGGAAAGCTCATAAAACTGCTAATTGTTTTCTGCAATTTACAGAAATCTGCAACCTGAAATGTACCATGATGCTCCAACCTTGAAGATAATTCGATAAGTTATAGCTTCCTTTGGCTCTAAGATCATTTCCTGTGAATGCTTCACTGAATATAATCAGTATTAACTTCATCCTTTCTAGAGATCATGACAGCACTTGCAGCTCTGAATATAAGCTTTTTAATCAAGAAGCTTTACAAGACTTAGCACCAACAATAAACAATATAACGCCTTGATAGCTTTCTCTTAGACTTAACATCATTTCCATGACTTGAGACTTCAACTTTTCAGCAGATAATAAAAAACAGAGCATGCACACACGAGTAAAAACCATCTGCTTGCATTTCCACCCCAGAAAAAAATGACCAAAATTCCAGCAGCATAGGAACAGAGTATGAGCCAGTCAAGAGCTATGATGCACGGGGACGGCATATACTTGACGTCTCCAGTACCAGCTGCGTTTCCGGGACGGGGACGGCATGGGAACGTTTCCGAAACGTTTCAGAGAAGGAGGGACGGCAAAGAATTTTGGGGACGGGTTGATTAAGTTTTGGAAACGTTTCTGAAACGTTTTTGCTGTTTTGTCGGCATAATTTTGTAAAAGATTTGATTATTTACTTTTTTTATATGTTTTAGTTTTGGATAACAACGTAAAAAAAGGAAACACGTCTATCATTAGGGTTATAAAGTTTCAATCCATGGTTTGGTAATCTTAAACAAACACTTTTCTCTTCATCGTCTTTCTCAAAATATCAATTCACACATCTAAGGAAAAGACAGTAAGTATTCTGATTTTAGTTTTATAATGCTCACGTAAAAGAAGACATCTCAGACAGTATTAATATTAGATACAATTTGGTTTTTTTCATGTACGTATATATTTTTGGTTTGAACGGTTGTACCGTAAAAGAAAAGTATATTAGAGAAGAAATCAAACTCTGTTTTTGGTTTGTTATATGCTTTTCAAACTTCTTACGTGTATGTATTGTTTTTGTTTTGTCCATATACAAACTTCTCACAGCGTTTTTTTTTGCAGGTTAATCAAATTAATTATGACTTCTCAAGCAAGTGATAATGTTGACAATGCTTCCGAAGAAGCTCCATTATGGAGTTACGTCACTAAATTAGAGAAATCAGGAGCAAAAGGAGGCACTTGGAAATTTAAGTGCAATATTTGTAAAGAAGATCGACAAGGCTCGTATTCCATAATTAGAGCTCATCTACTTGGAATCAAAAACCAAGGTATTGTTGTATGTAAGAAAGCAACAAGAAGTCAAAAATCTGAGATGCAGAAGCTGGAAGATGAGTATGAGAAGAAGAAAAATGAGAGTGGTTCTCGATCGACCCCTTTACCTTGTGAAAACAATGAAACGGATCATGCTTCAAAGAAAAGAAAGTCTGCTGATTCTGCAATTGTTAGATCTTTTGGTATAGCAGCCAGGGATCAACTGGATCAAGAAATTGCAAGAATGTTCTTCAGTGGAGGTTTGCCGTTTAACCTTGCAAGAAACCCACATTATCATAGGTCTTATCAATTTGCTGCTGAAAATAAGATTGATGGTTATGTGCCTCCTCGTTACAATAAGCTTAGAACTACGTTGCTTCAGAAAGAGAGAGACAATGTTGAAAGATTATTGGTTCCATTTAAGTCAACATGGAAAGAAAGAGGGGTGACGATTGTGTCAGATGGGTGGAGCGATCCTACTAGAAAACCTTTGATTAATTTCATTGCTACTTCTGGAAGTGGTCATATATTTCTCAAGGCCGTGAACTGTTTTGGAGAAGTGAAAGATAGATTCTTCATCTCTAGTCTGATGAAAGAGGTTATCAATGAAGTGGGTCATCAAAACGTTGTGCAAATCATCACTGATAATGCAGCAAATTGTAAGGCTGCTGGAGAGATTATTGAGAGTACGTTTCCTCATATTTATTGGACACCATGTGTGGTTCACACCCTCAATCTTGCTTTGAAGAACATTTGTGCAGCAAGGAATGTGGAAAAGAATGCAGCAACATATGAAGAATGCAACTGGATAACTGATGTTCATGGAGATGCACTTGCAATAAAACATTTCATCATGAACCACAACATGAGACTAGCTATCTTTAGTAAGTTCTCTCCTCTCAAATTGCTAGCAGTTGCTGATACACGTTTTGCTTCTATCATTGTAATGCTTAAGAGACTGAAGCTTATCAAAAGAGGACTTGAAGCTATGGTCATAAGTGAAGAGTGGTCTGCTTATAGAGAAGATGATGTAGGGAAAGCAACTTTTGTGAAGGGCAAGATTCTTAGTGATGATTGGTGGGAGCAAGTGTCATACATTATTGATTTCACAAGACCAATATATGAGATGATAAGGTTTTGTGACACTGACAAACCATGTCTTCATTTGGTATATGAGATGTGGGATTCTATGATTGAGAAGGTGAAGTCTGAGATCCACAAGAAAGAGAAACGTCCAGTGGTTGAAGTTAGTCCTTTCTACACTGTTGTTTATGAGATTTTAATGGATCGTTGGGCAAAAAACAACACTCCTTTGCATTGTCTAGCTCACTCTTTAAATCCAAGGTATGTGATTTTAAACTATATAATTTTTTTTGTTGCCTCATATAAAACATCTTTTTTATTGTAGATTTTATAGTGATGAATGGCTAAGTGAAGATTCTACCAGACTTGGTCCACATAGAGATCCAGAAGTATCCAGTGAGAGAATGAAGTGTTTTCGAAGATTGTTTCCGAGTATTGATGATCATCTTAAGGTTATGGATGAATATGCTTTATTCTCCATGAGAACTGGACCTTTTGAGGACTTAACATGCATTTCGGTGATGTTTACTATGGAACCCAAAAAATGGTGGGCTAACTTTGGTGCTCAAACTCCTTTCCTACAGACTTTGGCTTTTAGATTGCTTGGACAGCCTAGTTCATCTTCATGTGCTGAGCGTAACTGGAGTACTTATTCATTCATTCATTCACTTAGAAGGAATAAGTTGAATCCAAGTCGTGCTCAAGATCTAGTTTTTATCCACAACAATTTACGTTTCTTATCAAGGAACTCCGAGCAATACGAGAAAGAAAGGACAAAGATGTGGGATGTTGGTGGAGATGATTTTGATTCTATGGAAGATGTGGGTTATTTGGAGTTTTCAAGTCTTTCACTTGATGAGCCAGATTTAGAGAATGGATTGATCGATGATTAGTTTATCTTTTATTTTACTTAAGATATTATAGTGATGATTAGTTTATTTTTTATATTACTTAAGATATTAGAGTGGTGTTTTATTTTATTTAAGATATTATCATGGTGTTTTATTTTATATGAGAATTATGTTTTGGTTTTAATATTTATATATACATATATACATATATACATATACATATATATATATAGACGTACCCATGCCGTACCCGTATCTATAAATTTGAAGTTTAGTCGTTTCCCGTCCCCGCCCCCGTCCCGGTATCTGTCCCCGTATCCGTCCCAGTGCAACATAGGTCAAGAGACATTCACTTTCCAATCACTTCTCTGCAACACTGGAGAACCTGGATTGACCACCATGAAATATGCCTTTAGTCTTTGCAACATTCACTTGCAAAAGCAGTACTGAATCTCTTGATAGATTTTAGATAATAGAATCTCAGCATTTCTGATACTGCCCTTGCTTTAGGAACTGAATTCTCATGTTCCATCAGCTTTGTAACATTGATCATTCAACTTATCTTGATGCTGACTGACAATACTCATAAACCTTGTTACAGTCTCCTCTCCATCTGTTATCAAGATTGAGAAAAATCTCAGCTATTCTTCAATCAGTTCAGTAAGACTAAAAGACTTGTCGTTTTTCAGTGCAGTAAGTACACAATATCTCTGGAGTTTATTCTAACATCCATCTCTGAATTTAGATCGCAAATCTTCTCCATGTTCGCAGATTTCCTCTAGCAATTTAAGAACCTCGCACCAATATGAGCCGATCTTTCTGAAACCAGCAACAAGGCCATATATCATAGTTGCATGTAAACCATAACCAAAAATCACTATATCCATCACACCAAAAATCATGAGTATCATCATAATTTTCCCTTAAGATTTGCAGTGTTGCACAAAGAAAAACGACACAGTTCCAGTATCTTGCTGCAACTTTGGAGACCCTTATCGACATGGCTCTAGTGTCCTAAAAAATCTCTGGACTATGAGATTCCATCATTTATTAGAACCCTTCATCTCAACCACTACT
Organism: Eruca vesicaria subsp. sativa; assembly: GCA_932364175.1. Lineage (NCBI taxonomy): Eukaryota > Viridiplantae > Streptophyta > Magnoliopsida > Brassicales > Brassicaceae > Eruca > Eruca vesicaria. The sequence goes on along the minus strand of CAKOAT010188155.1, from coordinate 44,895 downwards.
ACATCTCTGGGAAAATTTTAAGCCACATCAGAAAGCTATAGCATCAGACAGATCATTTGGATCCTTGTACACGATTTCCTACAATCTCAAGATGAGCCTTTCTTTGATCAGACCCTAGCTTGATATATCCAGAATACTTCCTGCCCCTCTCATAAGCCTTGTTACAGATCTTGTCACAAGTGTTGGTGTAGACTTGTACTCTTTACTCCACCTTGTATGCCTACCATTGATTGTGCTTGAACCTGTTGACTTCTTCTTGTCTTTATGCTTAGATTATCATTCAAACCATTTCTCTCTTCTCAGAAACCATGTATTGCAATGAATAATCAGCATGTAGCAAGCATTAAACAGACCAGAAAATGCAGATAAACTCCAAACGCCAACCCCATTAGCTTGACTTCTTCTTCTTGTCTTGGATTATCATTCAAGCAACATGACATATCTTTTCCTCTCCTGCTTGGATGCATAGCTAAGTCAATATATATATAGAGAAAATAAATAGAATAGACCCTAAAAAAGTTTTTGTCACAAATATAGACTTTAACAAAAAGGTGTTATTTTGGTCACTTTAATTTTTGAGATGTATGTTTGTGATAAAAAACTTAAAAGAGTGCTATTTAAGAGCATTTCTATATATATATATATATATATGTTTTCCCTCAGCATCTGATTATGTTAGATAGAGTCTCAAATCTGATTTTCCCTGGACATATTTGTGTGTAACCCTGGCTGAATTCTGTTAGAAGTCTCACATCTCCTTTCAAGGTTCGAAACCTGCAACTGATACAGAAAGACAGATGTTGAATCTCCGAGCTCTGCGATCTCATCCAAACAGTATCCTTGATCACCACTTCTTGTAACAATACATAATGACCAGACCTTGTCGATAAGAATAACTTTGAGCAGCCATCTAACACGTCTAGCAAAAATCTCTTCTCGAACCTTGGGAAACCTCTCAACTCCTACAAGCTTTCTTTGATCAGATTTTAGTTTCATTCTTTGCCCTTGATGATGTCACACGTGTTGTATAAGCTATGCTCCGCCCTGCCACTGATTATACTCAGTTCTTCATCTGCTACAGAAATTATATCTTCTTTAACCAGTATATGATGCACTCTTGATTTGAAAAAATGTATGAACGGCATCTTGACATGCTTACCTTCTATCTCATGGACTGACATTAACTCCTTTGCTTTATTCCATAGAAATTTCGTGTTCTAATGCCATGTGAGCTCGCTTTTGTTATTCTTCAGTGACATGATACTCTTCTTCCGCATAATCGTTATAGTCTTGCTTGTGCCTTCGTTACTCTTATTAAATACTAGGGGGTGACCGGCGCGGCGGCGCTACGCGCGGGGTGTTGATGTTTGATCGCCAAAAGGAAGAGTATATTTAATTTGTTTATTTGGTTTGGAATTTTTTTTTTTTGCGTTCTATTAAAATGGAACTGCTTTCAAAGGAAAGGTTTCAAATAAACGCCATTGTTTTTAGATGTGTTCGAATGAAGTAGTCGTTCATGTTTTGTGGGCTTCGAATTCTCGTTGAAGGCCCGTGATATTTTAACTGCTAGTCATTCATATATAGTTCAATGTGGGGATTTTTTTGTTTTTAAAAAACATAGATAATAAAATGCAAATAATAAGATACTCATGTGAGATGATGAAGTTGGACTTGTAAACTTGGATTATACTCAACCGTGATTGTTCAAAAACTTAAAAATGATATAGAAGTTGCTTCATCCGAGGAGGTCGTTCAATCCCATAACCATCTTTGTAGAAGTGTATTAGCAAAGCGAGGTGGAAACACTTTGAACATACAGTGGTTTCTCCTCCTGTGTCAAGATGACAGTTAGGACCCTGCCACATATTCAGGATTGAGGTTGCACATACGTCTTTCATCTGAAGGAGTGGTGTTTGAACTGACTGCTGGAAGGCTGCCATGCAATCTTCCACCACAAAAGCACCTTTATCATCGGTTAGTTGGTTGATGATGGTAGTGCCTGTCGCAGTCTGACCCATGGCTAGGAGCAGAACACCGTAGACGTATGTTCCCTGGATGTGGTTATCGTCGGCGTACTAATTGTTGCTGTTTGCGTTTATTTTGTTATTTTCCGTGATTATATCAATATTATAGCAATCATAGTTACTGTGTTAAAGATTTTTAAAATATTAGTATATTTTTCGGTTGTCTTCTTTAAGAATACACGTAATTTATGAGGCGTAGACGGTGGAGGAGTTCATTGACCGGCCGTCTGTATTTGGACGACTAAATTTCGTCGACGTAGGGTAGCCGTTGGCTCAACTTCGGTTTTATTTGTTCGGATGGAGCTATAATTGTATTAAGTGTTTAGCGGTAGTAGGTTGTTCTTGTGTTATGGTTATAGTAGTTCATAGGTTTTACCCTTGTTTGCAGTTATAACTTAATGGAAATAGTAATTTCAGAGACAGAAGAATAGGGGACGAAGAGGCTGGCGTATTAGGAATACCTTTATTATAATTTTGATAGTTTAATCTTACATATGGCATGCGGCAATTACATTTTTGGTTCACATAATGAAAATAAACTTCTTCATCTGCTTAAAATAGTAACATGCTTCACAACGTCTCATATCATTTCTATGACATGCTATTGTAGCTCTCGTGGCCTTGTAAGTTGTTATGTAAACGTCAAATCTTTTGACTACTACTCCCTGAATAGAAGTCTTGATGTTTTGCCACCAACCATCTGATCTTGCTTTGTTGGCTCTCCAATTTAGTGAATCCAGCATTGGGATGCCGATTGTTGGATTGCCCCTAGATAACATTATTATACCGTAAAGGTAAATACCATTGTCGTAAAAACCCTGAGCTGCGAGATGGAGATATTCCAAACCCTGAACAATGTTTTCATTTTTAAAATATTCTTCCATGCCACATAAGTAAAGCGCCTCCAAGTTGCCTGCAGAAAGAGAGAGGCTCAGTAGGTTTTGATACATTTGTATCTTTGTTAGTGATTTGACGGGGTCAGCTCATGGAAGTTTATTTGCTTGAGGACTTATGGGGTCTTCGCAGCCGGGCCTAAACTCGAGAATGCGGTGAGGACGTTCTGGAAAGATTCCACCGAGTGTTTAGCTATCAACATGATTATTCTGATTTGGATGAAAAATGGCAAACTTCGGAGGATTGTGGTAGGGTTGTGGTTTGCCATTCTTTGTTTTTTTTGTTATTCTTGTGTTTGGTAGCAACTTTGTGTTTTGGGGATAGTTGATCTTTTATACTTAATTTCTTGAGGGTTTTGGATCATTAATAGCTTGCGTTTGTGTATTTGATTTTAAAAATATGAGCTGATTCTTAATTTATTCTCTAGATCTTAGGTGAGTTATTGGTTTTTGTTTTTGGGTCAACTTTAATTTAATGCATTGTATGATGGGAATGGTCTATGTGGAATATTCGGTTTTTTCATAAAATATTCTTTTTTTTTTTTTAACACAACATAAAATATTCTTTTTCAGAGCTAATTACCTTTGCTGGGTAGGATTAGGGTCGAGGTTTTTTGTCCCTATTTATTTTCGTCAAGTAAACAGCTGCGTTTCATATAGAGTTGGGCCTAATCTTGATTATTTTTAGATTGAACTGAGCCCAAACTTTAGGATTCTAACTGTGTGTGCCATCGCTCGATGACGGCCAGGTTCTTTTGAGGCAATTCCAGGTCGTCGCCGGAATCATGACTTGTAGTAAATTGTGGGCATCTCCGGCGTTGGTAGCTTTCCGTGGTTTATTTTCGGCGTTAGGTTCTGGGTCACGGTAACCTTCTGGTCGCCGTGCCTTTTTTCTCCGAAAGTTTGTTGTAGCTCTGCCGTGCTAATCTATAGGAGGCTATTATGACGGAGTATTCAGCCGTCAAATGTTGATTTTAGAAGGTTCGGTATGTCGGCTATGTAGCATTTTTTTGACTTGAATAAGGTTTTTTGTCTGTGTGTATGGGGTTAATTTCTTGTTAAATTGTTTGGATTTACACGATTGTAGCTAATAAGAAATTGTGATGGTTTGCATTGTAGCAGTAGTTGTGGTTTATATAGGGAAAGAAGTTTTATTTCGAAATGGAAAAACAGAAGCATGCGGAATGAAAACAAAAGCAGAAAAGTCGGGGAAGAAGATTGGTTTTTTTTCGGCCGTCGTACTAAAGATGGGCCTACAGCTAACACGCGATCTGGGCTTAAATTTTTAATATCAGTCCAGTACGTTTGTTTTTTTGGAGAAAAAATTCGGCCACCCGTATGTCGACACGTGTCAAGAATTTCCCCTATCAGCAAAAGAACGTGGCTGCTTGTGTGAGCAGATTTTTTTACTTTATTATTATAGATATTAAATTAAAAGTGACACTTTAATGTTAACTTCTCTATTAAGCCAAGTGTGTTTGGCTTCTACAGTAAGAATGTTCGTATATGTGTCTCCTCTTTAATAAGTAATTGTAATGACATTTTTGAGATCTAAGGAAAATTATTCTCTCCTTTTCTCTCTTTCTTTCTCTCTTATTCTTCATTCTCCAGTAATAAACTCACACTAAACTTTTCATATTCTCACAAATATAACATGGTATCAGAGCTTTAAGCTCATGTCATTCCGCAAAATATTATTTTGTTTCTTTTCAAAACATGTGCGTTCTTCAATCTTTTTCTGGCCAAATCCTTGGATAAATTAATTCAACCATGGAAAGGGAGAAGAAGAGCTTGATTTCAGTACCCTTGAGGGTCCTAACTATCTTATATGGTCAAGGGTAGCTAGAGTTGTCTTGGAAAGTCATAGAGTTTGGAACATCCATATCATGGAGGCTGAAGCTTCAAAGAGGATGACTCAAGGGTAATCAGGCTAGTTACTTGAAGCATGATAACAAGTGGGTTCAAGAAGACCAGCAAGCACTTGGAATCATACGCAAATCTTTGTCTAAACCAATCTTGAAGGCTCATGCTAAGATTAAAACAGCCAAGAGCCTATGGGAGAATCTTCAAACAGCTTATGAAAATTTATGGGAAAGTCTCCAAATGGTTTATAAGCAAGACAAGTTTCTCAGCTTTCTCCTAAAACTGGATTCACCCTACAACAATCTGATAGACTATTTCCTTAGAGAAGAAAAAATTCCAGATTTAGAGGATGTTGATCCCCTAAGAAACCAGTCAAATATATTTAAACTTAAGGAGTTTGAGCATCCAACAATTCAAGGAAAGACCATGTATTCATCTTTAAATGGTAATTCTAGTAAGAGTTGTGCTGCCAACACCGATGGTCCAGCGACCATGAGTGACCTTTATTCCTTTATCAAAGCCTTTATATCATCCAAGAAGGCTGGTACACACTCTCTTGACTCTAAACCTATCATTATGGATTCTGGAGCACGCCATCACATGATTAGTGATAAGAACTTGATTAGTGATGTCCAGCCTGCCTGTGGGAATGTTCGTATAGCGAATGGTGATAAGGTTAAGATAGAAGGGATAAGAAACCTCAGGTTATTTGATAGGGAATCAACTGCTTTGTATATGCCTCAGTTTACATCTAATCTGTTATATGTGAGGAAGGTTACTGTTGATCTTGGCTGTCAGGTTGTCTTCAGACCAGATGGAGTGGAATTTCAAGACTTAAAGATAGGCCAGGTGATTGGAAAAGGGCACATCCACAGTGATCTCTATTATCTTCAGAAGACAAATGCGTCCAGAACAACTCTCGTTGGTTCTCCTTCTCAGTGTCTGGCCAGTACATCCAAAGGGATTGAGAGCATCATATGGCATGCTAGACTGGGACATCCTCATACTAGAGCCTTAAATCTGATGCTCCTTGAAGTGATGTACATGAATGATGATTGTGAAGCTTGTATATTGGGGAAGCATTGCAGCACTGTTTTTCCAGAGTCGGGCACCATCTATGAGAAATGTTTTGACCTAGTTCACTCTGATGTATGGACTGAACCATGTGTATCAAGGGAGAATCACAAATATTTTGTCACGTTCATTGATGAGAAGTCTAAATACACTTTGGTGACACTGATCCCATCTAAAGACAGAGTGTTAGAGGCGTTCAAAAAATTTCAAGCCCATGTCTCCAATCACTTTAATGCCAAGGTGAAGATTCTTAGGTCAGACAATGGTGAAGAGTACACAAGTCTGGCATTTAAGCAATATCTTGCTCAACATGGGATTATTCACCAGACAAGCTGTCCCCACACTCCTCAACAGAATGGAGTTGCTAAAAGGAAGAACATACACTTGATGGAAGTATCAAGATCAATGATGTTTCAGACCAATGTTCCAAAAAGGTTTTGGAGTGATGCTGTGGTATGTGCTAGCTATCTGATCAATAGGACTCCAACTTAAATCCTTAATGACCTGTCACCATTTGAGGTTCTTAACCAGACAAATCCATCTTTGGACCACTTGCGTGTGTTTGGGTGTCTCTGCTTTGTGTTGATCCTAGGACAGCAGAGGAACAAACTTGATGCTAAAAGATCAAAAGCTATGTTCATTGGCTATTCTCCAACTCAAAAAGGGTATAATTGCTATGATCAAGTATAGAGAAGGGTGTTAATCTCAAGAGATGTCCAGTTTGTGGAATCTAAAGGGTATTATGAGGAGAAGAGTTGGGAAAGCCTTCAAGATATCTCAGAAGAACCTTCAGATCGGGCAAACAACTTGAGAATCATTCTGGAGGGTATAGGCATCAGTCGGCCTCAGAGCAGTGAGGTGCCAAGGACTTCTCTTTCACCACCAACTGCTGGAAATAATGAAGCAGCAGCACCAGTTGTTGAAACATTCCATCCCGATCCTGAAGGGGGGTAATGAACCTGAATCACAACCGCAAGAAGAAGATGATTCAGGAAGCACACATGATCAAGATGGAACTGAATCTGATCAGTCAAGAGAAGATCAGTCTAATGAAGGTCAAGGACAAGAAGAGACAATGGTAAATGAACAACAAATCCAAGATCAAAGACAAGAAGAGACAGTGGTAGAAGAGCAACAAATCCAACCAGTGAGAAGGAGTACAAGAGTGAAGAAACCATCTAAGTGGGTCGACACCAAAATGTACTTTAACAGCAATACAGTAGCTCATCCTATCCAAGCAACATGTTCTTTTGCGAGTTATCCTCAAGAACATGTAGTCTTCATCAGCAATCTATATCAAGAGTATGTTACAAAGACTTATGAAGAACCCATGGAACATGAAGGGTGGAGATAGTCAGTTGGAGATGTAGTTGGTGCCATGATCAAGAATGATACTTGATATGAAACTAAGCTTCCGAAAGGAAAGAAAGCTGTAACAAGCCGCCTGCTCTTCACCATCAAGTATCATGCCAATGAAAAACCAGAAATGAAAAAGACAAGGCTGGTTGCAAGAGGATACACTCAAGTCTATGGAGAAGACAATTTGGAGACCTTTGCAGCAGTAGCTAAACTCCACACCATAAGGATTCTACTCTCCTTGGCAATGAACTTGGAATGGGATTTATGCCAGATGGATGTCAAGAATACTTTTCTTCAAGGAGAGCTGGAGGATGAGGTTTACATGAGACCACCTCTGAGTATGGAAGATATGGTCAAGCCAGGGAATGTCCTAAGGTTGAAGAATTCAATCTATGGATTAAAACAGTCACCAAGAGCTTGGTATCACAAACTGAGTACAACTCTCAATGGAAGAGGGTTTGTAAAATCAGAAGCTGATCATACTCTCTTTACTCTCACAAGTAAGAAAGGAATTGTGGTGGTACTGATCTATGTGGATGATATTATTATCACATGCAATGACAAGGAAGGTATCATCTTGACTAAAGATTTCCTTAATACATCCTTTGATATCAAAGACTTGGGAGAGCTAAAGTACTTCCTAGAGATTGAGATATGCCGATCAAAAGAAGGATTATTCTTATCCCAAAGGAAGTACACTCTTGATTTGTTGAGTGAGACATGTGAGCTTGGATCAAGAGTAGCAAAGACTCGACTTGATGATTGCTATAAAGTGTTGCGTGAGGGAGAGACTGAAGGCAACCGCTATAAAGATGTCAAACACTATAGGAGAATGGTTGGGAAGCTGATCTATCTCACTATTACAAGACCAGATATTTGTTTTGCTGTGAACTAGCTAAGCTAGCCAGCATATGCAAGCTCCTAAGATTCATCATTGGAATATGGTGGAAAGGATCATGAGATACCTAAGGGATGCTCCGGGTCAAGGTGTTTGGATAGGTTGCAACAAGAGTACTGAAATTGTGGGATATTGTGATGCAGATTGGACTGGTGATAGAGTGGATAGGAGGTCTACTACTGGTTATTGCACCTTCATTAGAGGCAATCTAGTTACTTGGAAAAGCAAGATGCAAAAGGTGGTCTCATGTTCGAGTGCTGAGGCAGAGAAGCTGACTTGTGAGCTCATTTGGGTCAGAAACCTGCTAAGAGACTTAGGCTTAGAGACTTCAACACCAACACCAATCACCATGTACTGCGATAATCGGGCGGCCATTCATATAGTTTCAAACTCAGTGTTTCATGAAAGAACAAAGCACATTGAAGTGGATTATCACAAGGTGAGACAAGCTGTGGAGCAGAAGATTATTCTACCTTGCAACACTAGAAGTGAAGACCAGCTAGCTGATATCTTCACCAAAGGAGCAAGTACTAAGGTTTGTGAGTTCATTCATCCGAGATTGGGACTCATAGACATGACTAGATCATGATCCCTTTAACCATGGAGTCTCCACTCTTTTTCCCTCATCAAGGTTTTGTCCCAATGGGTTTTCTTTGGTAAGGTTTTTAATGAGGGAGGTCTTCATGGCTTTCAAGCTTGACATGTTCCCATGGTCAAGCTTGAGGGGGAGTATTAAATATTAAAATAAAATTGACACTTTAATGTTAGCTTCTCTATTAAGCCAAGTGTGTTTGGCTTCTAGAGTAAGTATGTTCTTATATGTGTCTCCTCTTTAATAAGTAATTGTAGTGACATTTTTGAGATCTAAGGAAAATTATTCTCTCATTTTCTCTCTTTCTTTATCTCTTGTTCTTCATTCTCCAGCAAGAAACTCACACTAAACTTTTCATATTCTCACAAATCTAACAACTCTAGTATAGATGTTTTTCACAAATATTGTGAAAATCTCAGCTCTTGATTTCTTCACATGCCATTGTTGTTGCTTTTCAGTTTGTCTTCTTGGAAAAATGGAACATATTAATCTATGATTCTATACTTTTAAAAAAGGTTCATCTGATTCTTCTTCCTCCAAGTCTCTTCCTTGAGCCTTGATAGATTCAACTTTCACATTCAGATGATAACTCTTAGCTATCGAAGTCTGCTCTTTTAGCCTCCATTTATTCATGATGAATCGAAAGCTCAACTCAGACTGAAATTTTCAGATTATCCAAAGTCATCTTCTCTTGTGATCTTAGCCCATGTACAATGAAGACATCGTTAAATGCAACACGAGCGCTTTCTTGAAGATGATATTCCTATGTTTTTTTCTGTCAGAGCTCCATGCTTGTTCTGCAGCAGAACTCCATTCACTTTATCAAATTGTCATATAAACCAAAAATTTCTTCTTTCTCAGCATTACCATGTCATCTTTACTCTTCCTATGAAGGTGACAGCTAACGACACCAATGTAATCTCTTGATCTCTTATGCCAGAATCTCAAGGTTGCTACGATTTTCAAGAATCATTCATAGTTCTCCAAGGCAAAAACAGAACTGCCAATATTCACTTGAAGCCTAGCCATTCCATCAAAAATTACAGCAACTCTTAATCTTTAGCCACAATCTCCCATTGAAAACATAATAAGAAAATTTCCAGAAGAATCTCTTGTGCTGAGGAAAATTTCAAAGATTAGGACCAGAAGCCTTTTTCTCAGTAAGCTTCTCCATCAGTTGTAAAAGTCTCTATTTCTTATGTGATGACTAAAGTTCAAGAAGATACACGAGCAAGACATCACTGCGACTTCAATCAACAGTGATCTTTACGACACTGCTTACATACTTTTTAGTCACTAGGGAAGCTCATGGTCTTTATGTCACAGTCACTAATTATCAATATTTCCTCCTCTTCCCATTGGTTTATGTCTGAGAAATGAATCGTTGTGGTTGAACGTTGTAACTTAGATCATGTCTTAGTAATTGGCTTGAAATTGTTGAAAGCTGAGGTCTTCAATGTTTTCATTTCTTCACTCCAAAAAAAAAAATGAAATGTAGACTCTCTTGTTCAGTCACATGATTTCCACTCAAGCTTTTGATAATTTATGGCATCTCATGGCTCAGTCGAATAAGTTTATCCTTATAACTTGACTCGCAAGCCACCATCTTCACTTCTGATTTGAAACTGTAACAGACGTATCTGATTCCTTTAGTTTTTAAATCCTGGCACCAACCAAGACCGAGTTGACAAAGTGGATTCTCAGCCTTCCTCTCTCTCTCTTTGTTTTACTTGTTCCTTCAGACCCAGAGAAGCCAATAAATGATCCAGACTTTTAGAAACTCCAACCTTAAAAATCTTCTTAGACTGCAACACAACACCCTTCGGAGATTTCATTGACTTCCTGTAACTTGAAAACTCATACTTGCTGATGATGAACATGCGATCAACATATTTTTCAGCTTCAGCTGCTCTGAGTAATAGACATCTCTCCTTATACACCATGAAACATTCTTCTAATTCCAATAACCTCTACTAACCACAAATCCAGGATCACACCCGAAATAAGACGAGCCTCTATCGAGAACCCGCTCTGATACCAATTGTTAATACATATTGTGGCTAGTACTATGTGTTCAAGTGCATATAGAATATGTATGAGCATAAAGTAAAGAACACATAGAGATTTGTTAATGGGGTTCATTTCTTACATCCCCAAGGCCACGTCCAGAAACCATTCACTAGAAAAGGCCGCAACCTACAATTGCTATATGGTATCTAGCATACACTTGTGCCTACCACTCTTATCTAGATCACAATGGTTAACGCAACTACTAATTGATTTTATGAAGAGCATAGTTCTCTACAACCAAACCACATACAGATCTCACCATATGTATGGTGGGACGACGCCACACACCTGTGTGCCTCTCTCAAGAATACCCTAGGCGTGTACTCTTTTCTTTGATGGCCTCCTGGTATTTATCTGATTGCTAAACCCTAAACTTAGGGTTTCCACACAGTCTTTCTTTTTCTTCTCTTAAGAATAAGGAAGTTTTTCATCTTAAATAAACTTATTTAAGATGTTTACTTGATTCAGCAGCTACGTCTTGACTCGTATAAGTCAAACTTATGTTATCCATTTATATGTTTCTACATTCACCTCATAGCTTAACTTCTTGATTGACTTATTGTACCACTTCATGTACTACTTTGAGATAAGCACATAAAGCACTACAGACATATGCTACATCTTCAAGACATGTTACAGTACTTTCTAAAATTAGTCAGTATTACATCTTCAAAAAAAAGAATTAGTTCAAGTGTTCAGCTCTACTTCACATGTTTTCCATAGACAATTGCGTGTCACCAAATAAAGATACATTCACTAGTAAAAAAAACCAAAATAGCTACGGTACATTCGTAGCAAATTCGTAGCTATATGGAGAGCTTGTTACGAATAGCTACGAATGTACCGTAGCTATTTTGTTTTTTTTTTTCATATAGCTACGAATTTGCTACGAATGTACCGTAGTTATTTTGATTTTTTTTACTAGTGATTTATCATGATTTCAGTCTACTTGGTTTCTCTTAATGCAAATTATTTAACTTTGTTTTCTCATGTCTCTATTTCTACTATCACAATTACTAAAGTTCTCTTTGTCAAAAAAAAAAAAAAATTTACTAAAGTTCTCTCGTTTTATTTTCCTACCACATCCAAATGTTAATATATAGCAAGTACGATCAATGGCAAAGTAAAAAAAAAAACCTACATCATCTAATAAACACATATTAGCATTAGTCCATATTCAAAACCTACATCACCTAATAAACACATATTAGCATTAGTCCATTTAGTCCATATTCTCAACTTATCACCTACATGTAGCCCACCACTGAAAATAATAAAACCATATACATGTTCAAAACAAACATGACGTCGAACACATAATCAACAATTTCTTATCAAACCCAAAATAAACGATATGTTCACGTCATAAACAAACACCACTAATTATATTGAAATCTAAATAATAATATTTGTTTTAAAAATCTAAACTATTTTGCATAATATGGTTTATTTGATAATTTTAAAAATTAAATATGTAAATCTTTAAACAGTAATGTGGTAAGTTATCAAGTTGAATAAAAAAAAGATAACTAAAGTCTACTTTTTGCATAATTCAAAACAATAGATTTCAAAATAAAATGTGTAAAATGTATTCAAAAAAAAATATATTAAAGAAAAAACATTATGTGTTGAATCTCAACTGTAACAACCAAATAGAGGCAGAACCAGCATTGAAAAATGTAAAATAATTACATGATTAAAATGAAAATTTTCTTATTAGTTAGAAACCTATAACTGTAAATAAGAATAACAAAAAAATAGCGAATAATATATAAAAACACTTGCAGTTGACAATAAACTAAATATTATTTTAGTTTTTTATTGTTTAGTTATGTTTTGCTTCACTCTAACGTCCTCCAATAAATTATTGGGAGAATTTCAATTATACAACTTTGGTGCTACCACTTTTCATGTTTACCATCAACAAAGGAACATTTTCAAAAATACACATTTTATTAAAGGATAAAAGACTCATATATCCTTGTTCTTTATATATATACATAAAATAAATACTAAATAAAATATTAACCTTAAACCCTAAAACATCAACTCTAAACTCTAAACCCTAAAAAGTAAACCCTAAACCCTAAAAATCAACCCTAAACCCTAAAATATCAATTCTAAACCTTAAACCCTAAACTCTAAACCCTAAAAAGTAAAACCCTAAACCCTAAAAAATCTACACTAAACCCTAAACTATAAATCCTAAACCCAAAACCCAAAACCCTAAATTCTAATAGTATTTTGAGTACAAAAATTTTAATGGTAAAGTTGGTTAGTGTAAAGTTGAAAAATGGTATCTTGAAAGTGTTATTTCTGGCAATTTCCCTAAATTATTTTATATGAAGTGGTATCTAACTAAAGTAAAAATATGCTATATAAGAATATTACTTTATTATTTTATTAAATAATATTTTAAACAATATTTTAAAACAGCATGAGAAAATATCCTAACAAGTAATTTTGTTATTTTATTTTTAAAAAAATAATTTTGTTATTAAACAGAATTCAACAAAAGCTATAATAAGTTACAAAACATATCTAGCTAGCAAACACTAAAACTAATTAATATTTAATTCCAGATGTATTATTATCTGACACAACTATATTCTAAAACATAATTTTCTTGTTAAATTAATTATTATTTATGATATTATTAAACTATATATAAAATATTGTATAGTTGAAATTTAATTATTTTATAAAATTGTATTATATTTTAACTTATTTATTTTGTTGGTAGACTAATTTAAATTTTATAATTTTCATTATGTCAAACTGAAATAAAAACAATAAGAATATATCTATTATTATATTTTCTGAATTATTTTTGCTAATTTTTTATTTTCAAAAAAGTAGAGAGTAATAAAAGTCACTGTTATTTTAATTCACACCAATTTTTTATTAAAATAAAAATATGATCTCATAACTTTTTCAATTATTTATTTGCTTATAATATTTTTCAATCAATAATGATTTTAAATGTTTTATAAAATTAATAGAAATTTAAATAAAATATTTATTTCCCGGCCGTAGGACGGACCGACCCTAGTTTCTTCTTATTCAATATATGTTCGGATATTTTCATATTTTGATTCGGTTTCCATTTGTAATTTCCGGTTTGGAGTTTTGGTTTTCCAAGTAGATGTAATCTCTATACTATTATCTGAGAAGTTAGTATCCTACGTGTCGCGCTCACGTTAACTCTCGCGATAGTTGATTACATAGAAACTCTTAATGAATTGTTAGATTTTAAAATTATATTAATTGTTTTATTTAGTTTCTTTTTTACCTTTTTCCAAATAACATATATAATAAAAATAAATATTGATAAACTCTTAAAACAAATTTAAAAACGAATATATATGTATATAATATGACTTTATTAAAAAAGGAAAATTCACAAAATAGTAATACCCCATTGATATATATTTTTAAATAAATAAAATATATTTTTAAAATAATAAAAATATATATATGTTCATGAACATCCAAAAGTTTAGCAGTTACACTTTATTTTCTAATAACTGTTTAGAAATCAACATATAATTTGATAAATATTATAAAAATACATGTATATTTAACCTACAAATAAAACTAATTTGATTTGACTTAACTAAAATAAGTAAATAAAATTTATGAAAATACATGTATATTTAAACGATAAATAAAACTAATTTAATTTGAACTAACTAAAATAAAAAGTAATTATATTATACTTGAATTTTAATTTAAATTATATATAACAATATACTCGCAACATGAATGACTCGACTAATCTAATTATATCCAAAATTAAACATCTAACTACAATAAGAGCATATAATTTTATAATAATAATAATAATAATAATAATAATAATAATAATAATAATAATAATAATAATAATAATAATAATAATAATAATAATAATAATAATCTATTTAGTTTTATACATATTAATTAGAGGTTGACTCAAATCATATTAAAAAGAAAAAAATTAACCAATTACAATTTAATTCTTTTTAAAAATTTATATATATGCATGAGACTTCAAAATATTATCATTATATTAATTATTTTAATTTTGAATCAAACACTCCAGCTTATTATTTATTTCATTTTAAGCACAATATATATTAAGTTATACATAATTTAACTACAATATATTTATATATCTAAGACAATAACCAACCGAAATGAAAATAAAAAAATTAATCAAGGTTTTATTATATCTAGAATAAAACAGATTATAGCTGAATTTTAAAAAATAGATATTATCCAATATACCAAATTGATAACCAAACCGACTATTGATGCAAAAAATAATTAAACTGACAATAATATATCCAAAGTCATATGTATAATTAGAATAGTATAATATTTATTAATATAAATTATACATATAAATTGATTCAAACTAAAAATATCAATCAATCAATTATTATAAAATTTTATTTTTATAAATATTTATACATGAGCATGGAAAATCACCAAAAATGGCAAATTTGGTATAACCAGGCAAAAGCCCTTAAACAGCTCTAACCATCGCAGGTTTTTAACTAGGGAAGTTAACTCAACTAATATGAATTTTATTAATTATTATCACAACTATACAAAACTTTTTTTTATTACTACCTTTTTTTAATACCCAGCGTGCCCTTTTTTCACGTTGTGAGAAAAAACATATTTACAAGAATGCCATTATTTTTTTATGCCACGTAAGCAAAAAGTTCGGGTCCACGTAAGAATGCGGCATAAAACTCAGTCGCAATAGGATACGAACTACGTTACGGCCGAGATATAGGTGCGTAGCGGCTGACTTAACTAACCTAGCTGACTTATGAGAAATAAGCTGAGTTATGAACATAACTCAGTCGATCGTTACGGCTGACTTAAAAAAATCTGGCTGGTTTATGTGATAACGGCTGAGTTATGGTCAGATCTTACGACTGATTTATACATCCTTAGGCTGGTTCCTGGAAAATCCGATTGAGTTCTAGTTACCATACGGCTTAGTTAACTATCGCGGCTGGTTAATTGATCGTCGACCGGCCGAGTTGTGAGATGTTTTTACAGCTGAGTTATATTTAATCAGCCGTCATAAAGTGGAGTAACAGTAAACTCAGCTGATTTACGGCTGACTTTTTAGCGAAAGATTAATTACTAGAATAACATTCATTTGCCGGCTGGTTTATTTAACGAT
>CAKOAT010188155.1:0-11521 GCA_932364175.1 Eruca vesicaria subsp. sativa | reverse complement strand
GAGCTCATCTCCAAATCCAGTCCAAATCCATATCGCTGGTATTATCGGTGTCTCGATGCGGCAAAAAGGAGGGCAACGTCCGTTTAGCTTTAGTTATCGAAGGGTTGTTCTCTTAAATATTTTGAACAAAATATTGGAACGTTGTAGCTCGAGAACGACGATCACATCTTAAAATGGGTCGACAAAACTTTCACCAATGAGATTGAACAGTTAAAGTACCAAGTTCGAATGCTAAAAAAAGAAGTTCAATTGCTCAAAGCAACGAGAACAATAAGCAATGAAGGTCCCAAAATAATGCCTAAGATAATGATATCATGATGTTGTGTTGTTAGTATCATCATTGCCGTTGTAGTTCTCGGTTGAATTATGATGTACAAGTTATTCCTAAAGCTAGTGACTTTGTCAAACATTCTGTTTTGTCTAAGTTTTTTTTGTAATTTATGTGTAAGTTAAATATTATGTTTGTCTAAGTTTTTCCTAAGTTTTTCCTAAGTTATGCGAACTTAAACTACTACGAAGTATGGTCATTTGTAAAAGTTTCTCAAATATTTACGATATTGGAAAATTGAGAAATTGAACATAACACAAAATTTGACCTGGGTATACGAACACCAACTTTCAAGTTAAGTTGAACTACTAAGAACTTTGGTAAACTTAAAAGTTTCTCAAATGTTTACGATGTTGGACAATTGAAAAATAGAACCTAACACAAATTTGACCTGGTTATAAGAACACGGACTTCATATTAAATTCAAGTTATTCTTAGGTTCACATACTTGAACAATTACAAAAGTTAAGAAAACCATTTTTAATACACATTAACGCAGTTCAACATCATAAAACCAGTTCAAAAACACTAATACATTAGATAAAACTTTACAAAGGCCCTATAGCTCCGTACTTCCGAACATAAGGGTCATTGTTATTGACCAATTATCTGAACTCCTCTACCTCCGACAAGCGCGGATTGAACCTGAAGTCAGATAAGTTCCTCTCGGTCTGAAGCCATTCTTCTATAGGACCATAATAAGTTGTATAGATGAGTTTAGAGAAGGTTTTAGTCAACTAACACATTTAAACCTGAACACATAAGCATAAAATTCACTTACCGAAATAGTCGTGGACCCTCCACATCTTAAGGACCACAATCACGTGTCGACGACCTTCCCTGTTTTCAAACCCTTCTTGGAAGGCATAAGCTTGTTTCCCAGTTGCCACACATTTTATATGACTCTCACTATGATGAATAAAACAAGGTGAGTAAATTACACTAATTCAAAACATTTTGTTTTGATCATATGTTACTTAACACTTAGATGTTGTCCCTTATGTGAAACACCATCTTTGGTCCTTCAGGATCATCCAAATAGGCTTCCGTCTTAAAGACCACTCTCATTGTATCTACCAGATAAGTATATTCGATTCCGTTACTTACATATGAAATATATTTAGTAGTTAGAATTCATACCTATGGGAAAATTTCTCTCCTTGTAGCTCATGTGAGGGATTTCATGAATGCCTTTGAACTGAAAGTAAATCTGATCATTCAGAGGATCAATGACGTGGATTTGGGTATCGCCAGTAGCAGTTAGTGTGAATTTGGATTTTTCTGCCATGAAACTTGAATGGGTACGGCCAACTTCTACAATAAAGATTTTCACCCATTTTCCCTCTTGTTTCTCTAGGCATCTAAACCTATCTCCATATATATCATAGAAGGTCATCTCCATCTTGGTTCCCTGCAAAAATTAAGTTCAACGAGCGAGTTTATATTTTCCATTGTTGTTATTAGAAACTTGAGAGATGATGATTTTGTACTTACATGTTCATCTGCTAGGACATAAACATGGTGTGGTTCTTTGCCGGTATATAGGAATATAAAGGATAGATCCTTATGATTTTCACTCTGAAACGCCAATGCTTGACCATCTCGTTATAAACAACTTCACCAAGAGTATTGTAGTGTTCCATATTTGAAAGATGATGAATTATTTCTTTGCGGTGAAATGTGTTTAGATATAAAGGAGACGATTTAACTTAGCTTACTGCGGTGGAGTGGAGATTAAATTGAGGGTTTCTAAAATTGAATGCAAATGTAATAATAATCTGCTTTAGTGTTCTGGGATTTAAATGAAGTGTAATGATGATCTAAGGCGAGTGTTAGTGTGAAAATTCGTGTCTTTTTTACTGTACTCAACTTGTTGTGTTGGGGTAATAAATCTGAAAATTATGGAGGGGAAGGTATCGTCTGTCAAATCACTCTTAAATGGAAGAGTTACAATTTGTAGTTGGGGTAATAAATCATTATTACACAAATTAAATTACTCTTCATTTATTATCCCATATATTTATTACTGAATAATATATTTATTTCTTAAAGGTTTACATAGTTTCATATATTTAGACTATCAAAATTGTTAACTATCTAAATTGTTAAACGTTTTCTTAGTTTCATATATTTAGACAAACTAACTAAGCGGTTTCACTTAGTTTTAAAAAGTTATTTATTTTTATCATTAAAATTTTTACAAAGTTTTGAATCCAATGCATGCGACTGTTGCAATCAGAAGTCGTTCCTTCTCGAGACCTCCATCAAATCACCCTTAACTGCCGTGATAAATACAATCTTATCTCTTCTCCACTTTTGAGGATCATCGCTATTATAAAAGGGTTTATCATTTTGTCCAAATAAATAAAACGTTAATCTTTCTATTTACGTGATAAAACAAATATCTCACCATGTAGAACTCTAACTTGGGTTCTCTCCCTCCTTCCATGCTTCATAAGATTCTCTCTAAGGTAGTAGCAAACAATCTCCGGGACTTTGGTAGTGCAAGAGTTTCATTACCCGCCTTCAATCAAATTGGCAGAGAAGAATACTTCTACAAATCTGCAAATCTTATTCACTTCAATGACTGGATTGATGAGGTTAATGCTGTCAGAACATACATGCTTAAGTGCTACCAAGCCGGTAATCCACAGGCCATCTACAAGCGAGGTATGTATGAGTTCTTTGTCCTCCATTTACTTGATCAAGGAAGGGAAAAAATTCGTCTTACTGGTTCACAACTTTCCTACTTTTACTCATGAGTTTTCTGATCAGATGAATCACATGCTCGCTACTGAGGTATCCTCAGGTCATTGGGGTTATGAAAAACCATAGATCTTTATGTCTCTATTGCTGGTGCTATGAAATTATAAAGTCGGTGTTTGTTGTCTCCTTTGATGGATCAAGGACACGATGGAAATGCAATCATTGTTTCTGGCAATGTGCAATTTGGGATTTCTACAATGATATTCATTTGACCGCTGCTCACTGGTCAATTGAAGATTAGAGATGAAGTATTTTCGTGTGTTTATAAGTTGTTTATAAGTTATGCCATGCACCGTTATGTACTTTTCTAGTAAAATATATTTCCCTTAACTTAATCTATAGTTTTTATTTATTTTAATTTCACTAAACATAATGCAAATGAATAACTATTTTTATATGTCTTGGATTAACTATAATCAAAGTTGAATCAATATGTTATCACTAAATATATCAATAACATATTGCAAATGTACAGGATACAATCAAAATTAGTTGAAGGTTTACTAAGTTGTATAATTATTACAAGTGTGAATTAGTTCAACTTAGATTACAGTTACACTTACACCAAGTTATATAATTACACAAAATTTCGGTAATGTTTCTGAAGTTATGGACACTGGAGATCTGAATTTTATGATTCGGGTCTGGATATGGTCCGTGAAATACCCCTGGTTGCCTTGTAATTATTCGAGTTTCTTTCGGTGTTCTTGTCTTTTACTAATTTTCCTATTTAAATAAAGATTTATTCGATTTATTTGGGGGTGAATTTTGGGCAGGAGTATTTGGAAACAAAAATTTTCGGACAGGGGTACTGGAACATTTGACTCTAAATAGTCTAATCTAATTTTATATGTGAAATAAAACAAAAATAAAAAGATTAAATTTAAATATTTTCTATGTTTATAAGAAATGCGAAATTTCTCCTATATTTTAAATAGTTAATATATAATTATTTATTAAAATTAATTAATGTATTGACCCGTGGTTCACCCGTGATTGATCCAGTAACCCAGTGATCCGTAAAGTGTCCGGTTCAGTGTCCGGATCGGGTTTAAAAACATTGGTTAAAACACTATGGGATTAATCTTAGCTACAACTCCATTTTAAGGTCTAGCTTGGGAAAAATCTCATTAAGTCAATGTGAGAATGTTATTATACCTTTTTGTTTTTTACAAAACGTAGTTTATTAGAATGATGTCTTACATTGACTCCAAAGTTTGTGGAAAGAAAGAACCGTGAGGAATAGTTAAAACCACCACCGTGAGGAAAGAAAGACTATTGCCTCTATGGCAAGGGAGTTGCATCAACAGCTTTCCTCTTCATATTCATGGTCCCTTTGTCTGATTTTCTGCCACCACC
Organism: Eruca vesicaria subsp. sativa; assembly: GCA_932364175.1. NCBI lineage: Eukaryota > Viridiplantae > Streptophyta > Magnoliopsida > Brassicales > Brassicaceae > Eruca > Eruca vesicaria. Next base: position 7,068 of record CAKOAT010188155.1, on the reverse strand, counting down.
ACCGCTACCTCTACCAGCATCAGGGCCTTCACCACAGGTACCACACGCGGCAGGACCAAAACCATAGCCAAGGCTTGTGCCACTTCCAAATCTTCTGCCCCTATTAATATTAATCACAGTGGGATTAATCTCAGGCATAAGTAACTCCATGTTCAAGGTCTAGACTATATGTGCATTTGGTTAGAACTTTATTACTCATCAGATATTCAGATGGGTGAGATAATTATTACTTATCTGCCTAGGTTTGCGTAAACAAGGTTTTACCTTAAGTCAGGGCCTGGGCCGTCTGGCACATAAGTCTTGACTATGTGGTCACGGTGTGGCTTCCTCATCATAGGGAAGGGATCCAGATGTAGCCTGTGCGCAAAGGTCGAACTGAAGCATATCAAGAGAACAATAGGCCCAAGGCATTTTCCCTTGTGTTCCATATTTTTTCTTCTTGTAGAGCTGAATGTGTTTGATTGAAGATCACTCAATTTTTATACGTGGGAGATTGATTCTACCTGAAAATGTGCATAGAAAATTGGCTCAAAGAGTCATGAGCATCACATGATCAAGTAGGGAGATTTACTCGGTAGCAACAAACCATATGTGAAAACAACTTTCAAGATTCTGTTGCATATGTGGAACATGATCAAGAATTGTTTTTTTTTTTTGGTCAAGAAAGAAAGAAAATTGTTTTGAAACCGAACAAGAAAGTGCTTTTCAAATAGACGCTATTGAGGATTTTGAGTAATTGATAAGAAACTCCGTTCGATCAGTTGTTGCTAAATTGCAAATGTTATTATATCAATGATTTAAAGAACTTTTAAAAGCAGATTTTACAGACAGCGTACTTTTGCATGCTAGTAGGGACTTTCCTTGTATTTTGCATGCTAAAAATACGTACTCATTCAAAAATAAGATGTAGATATATTATGTTTGTCGTAGATCAAACAAAATTCTTCACTACAGAGTCGTTTTTAAAATTGAAATTTTAATAAAATAATAATAATGTAGAACAATAAAATATGTAACGGTGCTAAATATATTTGGTTTAACATGCACAAATATACTCTCCATCATAAAGATGCACTAATGTTCTCCATCACAAAGATAGTGACTTAAACGGGTTATTTAACTCATAAATTTAACCAAAGCCATGACAACTAATTTAACGGTTCTAACCCACGAAAGCTGATATTGTTTTAAAACTAATTTTAGTTTTGTTAGAAACTGTGTGACCAATTAAATTTTAAAATTATATCTTTAAAAATAAATTTTAGTAGAAAATAAGTTTCTTAAACTTTGTCCACTAATCCAAAATATCATATAGTTAAAAAAAGAATGGAGTATTATACTACTCCATTAGATTACAAAAGATAAGTGTAAGTTAACTCTCGTTGTCCAGGAATTAGTTTCAAATAAATAACAGGGAAAAAACTATATTATAGAACAAGGACAAGAGTTCATGTATAACAACTTGAAAGCAAGATACGGATTTTGAGGGCTAAGACATGTTTCTTTCGCGCATTAAAGATTCAATCTTTTCGACATCTTCGGGTGTATCAACTCCATGCGCTTCATGGTCCACCTTTATAACCTGTGACAACCAAACATTTCAACCTTGAATTACAAGTTTGTTCTTTGTTTACTTTTTAGGTGAAAGAGTTTTATCAAAATAGTGGGAAAGGGTTATGTAACCTTCATCTTGTAGCCATTCTCAAGGACTTTAAGCTGCTCTAGATCCTCTTCTAGCTGCAATGGCGTTGGTTGAAGCTCCGAATATACTTTCAGAAACTTCGAATCAAAGCTCTGAGGCGAAACAAACGTATCGAGATTAACTAGATCATAATAGAAGTGGATCACATATATAATGTGAGAAACTGAGTGGTCAATACCTGAATTCCAAGATGAAGCATATACGGGAAATCTGGATTGACTCCACCACTCCTAAACCGCCAAAAAAAAAAGAAGTGATTACTTGTTACATATATAATACACAACCTATACTATTAATGTACACAGAGAAGACAAAAACATAAGTGGTAACTTGGTTAATTGTAACAATACACAGAAAACAATTAAAAAGGAATTACTTGTTAAAAGGAATCAAGCCCCTGGAGAAATAGATAGCATAGCCACGGTTGTTCACAACACATTTGACTCGGTTAGGATCAAGCCCGTCTTCTGGTTTCAATGATGTCACCGCTGTGCTGAACACTGCATCAGGTGCTACCTACCATAGGAACACTATTTAATAGCCTTTTTAAGAAAACAAAAATAAACGAATTGAGGAGGAAAATAATATTTATTAAGGAGGACCTGAAGTGCTTTGACAACACCATCTATAATCTCAGGCTCAATGAGTGGTTCATCACCTTCAATGTTAACAACCACATCATACTCCTTCTCCAGCTTCTCTAGTGCTTCGTTGCAGCGTTCAGTGCCTATCCAAATGATAAAAGAGCTTAAGGCAGGGAGGGAGGGAATTATATTCACCAAAAGAAAAAGAAACGAAAATGATATATACAGACCATTTCTGCAAGACTCTGAAGTCATGATGACATCAGCACCGAATCCACGACAGCAATCAGCGATCCTTTCATCATCCGTGGCCACAACTGAAAGAAACAAGTTAAGGATCATAGAAGAGATGTTCATAAAGTAGACATATCTCAATAGAGATGTGAGCTACATTACCAACGTGATCAAGCGTAGAAGCTAACTTGGACCTCTCCCAAGTTCTCTATTTGAAAATAAGAACAGATCCCAGATTAAGGCAGTAAGTAACTAGGTCATCAGATCCATCACAGAGATTCATACTATCGTATATAAAGGAGGAACCTGGATCATGGGCTTGCCGAGGATTTGCACGAGAGGCTTACCCTCGAATCGAGAGGAAGCATAACGGGCGGGTATGATCCCCACGACCCGGCTCCGGAATTTCCTGCATCGACCGAGATACGCATGTGCGCCTATCGCCGCAGCAATTGCTGTTCCAGCCAAGATCCCGTGAACAATCCATGCTTTCTGAGAAGACGAAGACGATGAAGAACAAAGTGCCATTCTTCACTTTGCTTCGGTGAGACTTGTTAGTGAAGAGACAGAGTGTTTGTTCTGTTCAAAAGGACCGGTGACCGAGCCAGTGAGAAATGAACCGGTTTAATTAGATTCAATTTGCTAATAACTCTACTTTGGAATTTAATTCGGAAAACAATTGTAAATAAAACTATAGTAATAAATTATGAACCTCTAGTAATAAACCTCTAATAATAATCCCAGAGGTTCACCAACCAATAGAATTTCGTTGTTTTATATTCAATATCTTTAAAAAAAAAGAAATAAAATATTATTGAGTTATATTGTGTTTTTAAAATAAATAATAATAATAATAATAATATTAGTTACAAACAAAAAAACTTTTTAAAAATAATATTTTTAACACTGTGAACAAAACGCTAAATTCTAAACCCTAATCTTAAACCCTTGGATAACCCTAAATTCTTGGATAATCCTAAATCCTTGGATAAATCTATGATTTAAATATTTTTGATACTGACAGCAAAACACTAAACCCTAAATCTTAAACCCTAAACCTTTAAGTAAACTCTAAACCCTTGGATTAATCATAAATTTTATAGTACAAGATTAGTCTAAGGGTTGAAGATTTACACAATGGTTTAGTATTTAGGATTTAGGGTTTAAGATTTAGAGTTTAGGGTCTAGTGTTTTGCTGGTGGTAATAAAAATATTTGTTTAAAACGTTTTTTATATATAAGTACTATTATTTTTTATTTATTTTTATCTTTTAATTTTAAAAACATAATTTAATTTAATTTTATAATATTTTTTCTTTTTAAAAAATATATAATATAAAACAATGAAATTCTATTGGTTGGTGAACCTAAAGGTTCACCCCTAAGGTGAACCCAAGAATTTCTCATAAATTATTCAAATAACAAATGAAAAGGAAAAAGAGCTGCACCCAAAAATAAAAATAACATTTTGTAATTAAAAATGTCGAAAATAACTGAGTTTCTTATAAATCAAATTTTCGAAAAAGTTCAATACTGTTGTTTTCAAAACCATAACCCTTCAGTAATCGATCACATTAAAGTCAGTGTTTATCTTCCTAATTATTTCGGATAAATTCATATAACTTTTAAATTCTGAAAAAAAAACTTTTTCTCTCTAAAAGTTTTATTTTAACAAAGATCAGCTCCAGTAGCCGGTGGAGCTCATGAAATATTTGGGGGTGTCATTCAGTTACAGGTTTTTTTTTGTCAACTGAATTCAGTTACAGGGTTTTATTTATGTTTTTTCCAGTAAAATGACAAATTTTATATAATATTTTTAACAGAACTATAGAAACTACTAGAACAGAGAATTGAAACTAAACACATAACTAGGAGTGAATGTTCATATTTTAGGATTTTTTTTTTCCGAAAAGGGCATATATATTATGATTTTTGTTACCACATTCATAAGCCTCCTTCGAGTTTTTTAAAATTTTGGATCAAATTGAATTAGATTTTTGAATTTGGTTTGGATAAAAATTACCTAATATTCAAAATCATTCAAAAAACACTATCCAAATGTATTCAAAAATTGGGGAAAAAGCTACCTAAAATTCAGATACTAGTTTAGACTACAGTTCATATCGAATATTACCTAATATCTATCGTCTTTGACAGTTAAGAGAATAGCAAACAAACTAGTACCTGTAAAGGATTGTTTTGTTTTGATTTGAAATATCTTAACTTTGCAACCAGTACCTGTAAAGGATTATTTTGTTTTGATTTGAAATCTCTGAACTTTGCAAATCAAAAATCGTTAACGTAAAAATTAAAACCTAAATAAATAATTATAAACCACTTGTTCACACATAGTAAAGATTAAAAAAAAAATCGTGATTTCCTAGTATCCTACTCCGTCCGTGTTAGAAGAGACTAGAGAGGCAGCGTCCAATATTCGCGGGAATTTCTTTGATGTAATCACCAAATAACCAACAACAAGAAAACAACAAATATAAACAATCAACCTGTTGACCGAAATTTTGAAAAAATAATTAAAATATAAACGTAATCAATCAAATCCAAATGCTAACAATCTAAAAAAAAAAAAAAAAAAAAAAGTCAACAAACAATGAGAATTACTTCTCAGCTTCTAAAATAAAAATCATACGAAGATGAGTTCTTTCTACTACTCCGAGATAATTAAAATAACACGAAAAAATGGACTTGGCTCACCTCGATGATATGCTTCTCTTACAGTTACTCTCGGTGTTAGCATTAACCACAGGTGGTGGTTTCAGTTTATCTTCAAGCTCCTTGACTCCTAACTTAACCAACTCTTCCACAACTGTCTTCATAAAGACAGCCACATCGGTCCTAAACTTCATGGACCCGCCCTCACTACTTTCTTCAATGTCTTGGACACCACCTTTAACTATGGAACCAAGTGGAGCTCCGTCTATATAAGCATTGGCAGCTTTCACTAGATCGTGAGCCCGCTCAAAGTAATGGCTGCGAACAAACTCTTCAAAGTGCTGCACATAAACCACAACCACAGTTTCATATAACAAGCCAATGGCAAAAAAAAAAAAAGAAGTTTGACCAGATGTTTTTACCTTGGGTGGTTTTCTCATTCTGTAAACCATCGTCCTTAACGATAATATGAACACGTTCTCACTGTAAACTTTGGAATGAGCCTCGCCTGATTTAGTCCCCTTGGTTCCACCGTAGGCAGGTTCGTTGAAGTACGGCTTTTGATTCAAGATGAGTGCTTGAATTGAGACGAGAAGCTGTAACATTGTGGACTCCTGTGGGAGCCATTTCTCTCTAGTATTACCTGTTGGGAATGTCCTAAAATCATTTGTACTTACTCTAGTAGAAGTCGTAGTGTCGCGGTTTGACAATCATATAAAATTAGGTGATTATAATGTTTTGCTAGAAACCGCTTATAATCTATGAATTAAGAATTCATTACTAATTTTATATGATCCTACAGGGTCACACACCTAAGCAAATTGGATCATAAAATATATGTGTNGTGCGTGTGGATACCGGTAGAGGCACGACGTTTGGAGTGCTTGAAATCTCGATTTGGTTTATTCATCCTTCCGCTGCGAATAACCAGGTATATCCAAAACTCTAAGATCTAGATTTATTTCAGTATTTGCATGAGATCTAGGCAAATAGAATTCATAAGTTGTTTTATAAATCGTTATAAACCGGTATGAATTCCTACAGTGGTATCAGAGCCTACTTGTTTAATACTGAAATTTGATCTTGTTTAATCTAATTATTTAAAATAGATACCTAATTCTAATAATTAGTTGATTTGAAATTGATGTATTGGATATGAACCCTAATTTGATTATGGTATTGATCGATTTCTAAGACCATATATTTGTAATTATTAGATAAACATGTACCTATTGATTTATATGCTAAGGAATATTGATTTTAGGAAAATTCAATATTAAATATTAGCACGGCATGAATGAGATAAGTATGTTTGTTTGATTCGATCATTCGATACTTATACAATTAATAGATTCCTTGTATATGGTTTATATTATACATTCGTTGCTTGTGGTATGCTTATTAAATAAATGGCCAGAAAAGCATTATCGTAATGTTGTGACTGCAAGTTTTTAAAAAAAAAAGAAAAAAAAATTAATAGAAGTATTATAGGCATGCATGTGAAACCAATTAAATCTTATACCGGCTGGTTCAGTTTTATCGGTTGGTAATTTGGTTTGGTTCAGTCGAACACATGTTTAATTTTTCATTTAACTGGAATACTAATATGATTAGATTCTTAAGGTTGAGTTAAGATTAACTATGTAAAATAATTAATGGTTTTAATTAGATTAAAATTACTTATTTATAATCCAATTAAAATACATATAAGATATGTATTAGTTATATTTATATTTTATATATTAGATATAAATTTTAAATATAAAAGTAAATTGGATTAAAATTTGTTCCTCAATTAATTTCAAGTATTTGGATGTCTACCCAATTTTATCAACCATCAAGGCTCGTTTCGTTGTAAGATGGGCTTGCCAAAGCAAGG
>CAKOAT010188044.1:21887-55001 GCA_932364175.1 Eruca vesicaria subsp. sativa | reverse complement strand
TTTCATGATTCTTATTGTCGTTGACATTTGCTATCTTATCATTGTCAAAACAAACATCACCTCATCACAAATGGCATATGTAATGATTACCTTGTTAACTTAACTAAACGTCCTCTTAATTTGACTCATTAAAATCCATATTAAACCATACTTAGTAAGTCGCATGTCAACATATGCTATGAACAATGCATCGAAAGTTGCATGGAAAAACTACAAAAGAATGAAGTTTCCATGTCTTCTTTGTAAAAACACTTTTTTCTTTTTTGAGAAAAACACACATTTTTAAATTGTATATATATGGTTATTATTGTCTGTCTAATTGTGAAATTATCAAAGTCTTTATGTTCGTTGATATTAGAAATATCTATGATATATTATTCCATATAAAAGTTATAATGATCGTGGATTCAAAGATACAGTATGAATGCAATCCACATAAACATGGAAACATTTTGAAAAAATACTCCCCACTTTCTCAACTTTTTTAGACCAATCATGAAATAATTCTTAGTGGTGATTGAGAATAACAGAAAAAAATAAATTTTTGTAAATAATAATTTAATTGATTCCATTCCAGTGTATATCAATTTTATAAAGAAAGAGAAAGACAAGCATGTGATGGCAAACCAAAAAAAAAAAAAGGTTGGGGCGGCTCGTGGATAGAGCTGTCAAATGGGCCGCCCAGAGCCCATTTGGACTTGACCATTTAGACCATTTCAGTTTTTGGGCAGTAATGGATGGTCCATATTGGACAGTGGTCCAAAAAGTGCCCAAGACCATTAAAGTCCATGTCCAAATGGACAAACCATGGACACCCAAATGACCAAAACCATTTGTGTATTGTTTATTTTTTAATTTTATTAATTTGTGTATAATTTAAAATTTTGGACTTAATTAAATTTTGTAATACCTTTAAATTATTTATTTTTATTTATTTACATATTTGTACTTAATTAAATTTAATTTAATTTACGTTTTCCCATCAAAATCAGAAAATCACGTTTTCCGCCAAAAAAGAAACACTTTTCCCACCAAAACCGAAATTATGTTTTCCCGCCAAAACTGTAGAATCACGTTTTCCCGCCCAAATCGTAAAATCATATTTCCCGCCTAAATCGTAAAATCACGTTTCCCGCCAAAACTGTAAAATCACGTTTTCCCGCCCAAATCGTAAAATCATGTTTCCCGCCAAAACCGGAAAATAATGTTTTCCCGTCAAAACCGGAAAATCACTTTTTCCCGCCAAAACCGGAAAATCATTTTTTCCCGCCAAAACCGGAAAATCACTTTTTCCCGCCAAAACCGGAAAATCACGTTTTCCGCCAAAACCGGAAAATCACGTTTTCCCGCCAAAACCGGAAAATCACGTTTTCCCGCCAAAACCGGAAAATCACGTTTTCCCGCCAAAACCGGAAAATCACGTTTTCCCATCAAAACCGGAAAATCACGTTTTCCCGCCAAAATCGGGAAATTATGTTTTCCCGCCAAAACTGTAAAATTACATTTTCCCGCAAAAACAGTAAAATTACGTTTTCCAGCAAAAACAGTAAAATTACGTTTTCTCGCAAAAACAGTAAAATTATTTTTCTCGCCAAAAATGAAAAATTACGTTTCCCGACAAAACCGTAAAATTCTATTTTCTGTCAAAATTGTGAAATTACTTTTTTCTATCAAAAACCGTAAAATCTTGCTTTTTTCACAAAAAGTTTTTGTCAAAAACTATGTTTTAAATCAAAATTATGGAATTATGTGTTTTGGAGGCCCATGGACACCCATTGTCCATTTGGTCTTTGACCAGTTAGACCATAGACCAATTGGGTTTTTGTACAGTTGGACCATATATGAATTGGGCGCGTCCATAACCCGCCCAAAATGAATTGGACAGGGCTAGCCCATGGTCGGCCCGCCCAATTGACACCTCTACTCGTGGATGGTGGAAGCCGACAATCGTTAGGTGATACGATACGTCGTCGTTACCCACACGCTTGTTCGTCTGTTTCTTCTTGGGTTAGCCACGTGGTCTACGCTTCTTCACCTTGGGCCTTAGCATTTCCTCTCTTCTGTCACACAGTGCTTTATCATTGGGCTTGCATTTCATTTGACCAATGAATGTGAGTATAGGTTTTAGGTAACCTTGAGATGACGAGGCAACAAGAGCTAATCCCTGCGGATTTTGTCTGAACCGAACCGAAATTTTCCATTTTGAGTTCGGTAGAGTCTTGAAAATTGATTCAATTATTGGTTTGGTTCAATTTTTTTTTTGAAGATATCCGGAAATAACTAAAATAATAAAAAAAAAATTGAATGTAATAAACCAAAAATAATCAAATTTAACCGAAATAACCGAATTTAATCGAAAATATCCAATTTTTTAAACAAAATTATATCAAAATTAACTAAAAACCAAAAAATTGATTATTTTTTGAAATAAAATTTGAAAACCGAAAAACCCAATAATCAAACCGAATTGATATTTAATTCGGTTAAATTTATATATGGTTTCAAAATTTCGGTTAATCAAAAACCCAACGGTTTAGTTCGGTTCGGTTTCGGAAAACCGAAGTCGCAGGGCTAGCTTCTATGATTGCCATTTGTATTAAAGAAAAAAAGGATAGAACTGTGTGATGTTTTGTATAATGATGAGTTCAAACATCAGGATAATTTTTATGGAGACTTGGAAAAAATCTTTACAAGGATGGATTAAGTGCAATGTTGATGGCTTTTTTTTTAAACCACGATACAAAGGGAAAAGCAGGATGGGTTTTAAGAGATGCAAATGGAGTTTATAAAGGGGCTGGTCAAACTGAAGGAGACATAGTAAATAATGCTTTCGAAAGTGAAGTGCAAGCTTTGATAATTGCAATGCAATATTGTTGCAATGCAATATTGTTGGAACAGAGGCCATACAAAAGTACACTTTGAAAGCAACTGCATCAAGCTAATCAAAATTCTCAACAATAAGATGCTTAATTTTGATGGATACAATTGGATACATGAAGTATATTGATGGAGACAAAAGTTTAAATAGACAAAGTTCACAGGGGTAGGAAGAGAAAGAAATCAAGTTGCAAAGCAAGATAATCAACATGGTCAATTTGTTTTTCCTTTCTATGTTTTACATTATGATCATGTTCGATTAATGAATTAATAAAATGAAGTTAGAAGAAGAAAAAAAAAAAAAGTCTTTAACGCATTTTGGGCCTTTTAAGGTAATGGGCCTAAAGATCTATTAAGCGGAAAGAGAATCAAAACCTAATACGCGCCCAAAAATGGCTGAACAAACATAGGCGCGAAAGGTGCTTGAGCTTGAGCGGGAGAACGAACCCTAGCGACCAAAATGTTCTATCTGTCATCCTAAACCTTGATCCTCAGGTTCGATTACCATCTACTCTAGCCTCTCTCTTCCATTGAATTTCTAACTGGTGGATTTGATTTTACGAAGTTATTTTCTCCGATTTGATTACAGTCGTGAGCTTGGATCTCCATATAGTGCGATACTCATCACTGCGAAGGAAAACAATAATCCATCTTCAAATAATGGAAGAAAGTGGGAGCAGTGGAGGAGCTCAAGCAGTTATAAATCTGGGAATCGGATCTTCGGTGCCGATTTCGTATCACCCATCCTTCGGACCTCACGAGGATCTTCTTCTTCTCGAAGCTGATGATAATCTCGTCTCAGATATCTTCAATGAAAGGTTAATGATTGGGCACTTGTTTGATTAATTATCTAAATGATAAATAGAATTTTTGATTAAATTGATTAATTGTTACTTAATTAGTTTTTATTTTTATCATTAGGGTAACATTGAGAGGACTTCCTGATGAAGATGCTGTTCTCTGCACTAAGTCCAAAACTTACGCTATCAAGTTTGTTGGTAACTCTAACTCAATGTTCCTTATTCCTCCATCAAACACCCCTGGATTCCTCCAAGATGATGATGAATCACATGTGTCTGTCATCAAGCTTGCTCCTGGTAACATGGAGCTTGTTGAGGTTTCTCCTAAACTCGACAAACTCAAGAAGCTTCTCATGGAAAGCCCTTTGAATGCTGGTGAAGTAGAAGATGCCATGATGATGGATGATGGTGAAAAGAATCTAGCTTTGTACACATGGAGTGATTTGGTTAATACTATTCAAGCAAGCGATGAAGAGTTACGCAAGGGGTTGGAGAGTATTTCCGCTATTGAGATTGATGGGTACTGGAGGGTTATAGACGAGAGTTACCTAGACATGATTCTCAGAATGCTTCTTAACAACTCTGTGCTGAACAGTTGGTGTTTTGATGGTCTTGATGAAGAGGATGTTGTGAGTTCGTTGGTAGCTGATGAGTTTCCTAGCGAACTCGCGGGGCACTGTTTGCGCGTGTTTGGCTCTGAGGTGAAGGAGACTAATAAGTGGAAGCTGGAGCCGAGGCTTGTGTGTTTGCACTTTGCTAGACAGGTACTGAGAGAGGAGAAGATGAGGTTAGAGAGTTTTATGGAAGAGTGGAAGAAGAAAATACCGGAAGGGATGGAAGGGAAGTTCGAGATGCTTGAAGGTGAGGTTTTAACAGAGAGGATTGGGATTGAGACAAGGGTTTATAAGTTTAGTGTACGGTCTTTGCCGTCAACTCCAGCGGAAAGGTTCGCTGTGCTGTTTAAACATAGACCGAAATGGGAGTGGAAAGACTTGGAGCCTTACTTAAGGTAATGATTTGATCAGATTATGAGTTTTTTTTTTTGGATTTATGAATTGATTGTGTTGTAATGTTTGTTGTTGCAGGGATCTTCATGTTCCTAGACTTTCTATGGAAGGTTTGCTTCTTAAGTACACACGCAGAGCACAGTCTAGACCTGATGCTGAGCCTATCTTTAGTGCAAGGTAGTCGGTCTTTTTACTCACTAAAGCTTGTTTTGTTTTGTGTTAATTTTTTGTTGAATGTTATAGACTTGTGTTAAATTAATGGTTAGAATTCAGAAATATCCAATATCTTATCTTTCTGAGTTTTTGTTACTTTTTTTTGTTGGGCCAGCATTTACCTGTTAAATCTAATACCCGACAAAAAACAACAAGTATTTATTAGCTGGACCCTAAATTGAATTGTCTTGGCCAGCTTGTGTGACACATCGTACATGTACACCCAGACCAACGTTAAATAAATGAAAAACGTTGTTTTAGCTTTGTGCAGACAACGACATTAGTTTCTGTTACTTTGTTTGAATTATGCACAAGAGGTAGGAAAATGGACTACGTTAAATGTGTTGAGCGGGTTTGTTGTACCAGATTTTTTTATATTATTAATATTATAAACGAGCTTTTGTTAGTTAATAAACTAATTGATTCTAAAGCTAAGCTCAATTCTCTCCATTATATGATAAAACGTAGACTGGAGAATTCTAATGACCAGTGACCATTTTGAAATATTTAATAACCATAGTCAAATTCACGAATCATTTGATCAAAATTGACGATTTTTAAGTACGTGCTCCGAAGCTACAAAAATATTATATCGCCGCCGTTAAAATTCAAATAACGATAAAATTCGACAACTTTAAATCGAGACCGTCCATTTCATCAAGATAAACCTTTATATATACACACCTTCAGACACAACCTTGTTAGTTGTGCCAAAACTCTTCAGACCACTTTCTCTTCTCTGAGAATGTTTGCTGAGTCTATAATAAGTTTCTCTCAGTTGATCGGCGAATCCGTCATTATCGCCTCCGTCGTCGTCTTCTGTCTCCGTCTCTTCTTAAGACTCGCTTGTTTCCTTGCAAGCCGTCCATGGCTTCGCTACCGGACATTCACCGTTCGCCGCCGCCGGAGATGGGGGAAGAAAACGGCGGAGGATGAGGATGATTCATCACCGTACTGTGCGATTTGTCTCCAGGATGCAGCGGAGGGAGAGAAGATGAGACGGTTAACCGTTTGCAGTCACTGTTTCCACGCCGAGTGTATCGATCCGTGGCTGGAGAAACGGTCCACGTGTCCTCTGTGTAGAGCTCAAATCCCGCCGCTGCCGACGGGGAATCCTCTGATTGCGTTGATTTTTCCTCCCGGCGTGATCGAGTTATTCACCAAAGGAACCTTCGCTTCCGATGTGTAGAGAGGCTTTTTAGCTCTGTAGTCGTCATTACATTTGTTCTTTAATTAATTAAGACTTCAACTTAAATTTGTTCCCAAAAAAAAAAATCTGAAATTTGTTGACAAAACAAAAAAACTTCAATATATCAAAATCTTAGTCTTTATTTTCATTATAAGTGTCATTTTTAGAATTGTGTACGCAGATTAAAAAAACAATTAATTTTACATATTTCTTATATAAGAACATAATTAACTATACAGTTAACTACATTTTAACCAATAAAAAAAAATTACATAATAAAATTAATAAATTTGGTATGGAAAACCAAACGACATTTATTTTATAACGAAAAAAAAATTCTACAATGACACTTAATATAAAACGGAAACAATATATATGTAGGCAATATATTTTGGAAATATAGTCATACGTAATTGCGTAGTTACACTGAAATGTCGAAAATTGGCCGAACTAGTAAACTAAAAAATTCTGTCGAACCTGCCAAATGAATAAAACATCATAGATATCAGCCTTTCAAACTAATAGAATATGGAAAAGAAAAAAAAACTAAAAATAATTTAAATAGAGATTCAAAAATTTGGAATAATACAAATATATTAGGTAATACAGTAGGAAATATCAAAGCAATGTTTGTTATTTTTTCTTATTAACAAACAACTTTGATGTATGGGAACTTCATTCATTGATTCGAATGATAACACATCCACCGAATAAAGTTAGAGAATGTCTTGTGTTCAAGTAAGGTCGTAAAAGTTAGAGAATGACAGTATTAAATAGTTCCCATAATAAAATGAGATTAAATTATAAGTACACTCCTCGATGTTTTTCTCCACCACTTTGCAGTTTTCTTACCCACTATACCTAAAGCCATCATGGATAAAAGTTGGTCCAAGTCTCCTACAAGTGGTTTTAGCCTTTCAAACATAAGGTTTGGCGAACAATAATCATCTATATAAGACTAAACTTACACTATTCTAATTAATCATTTAGAAATTCTTGTACTTTTGTAATATATATACACTAGAAGTCTCCATAGTTCTTGACGGATTATATAAATTTGCATACTTTTAGAATTATTTTTATCTTGCATATAGTTTATGAATTACTTTTAGGAATATTTCTGTCAACTACTCTAACTTCGTAGTTTTGACTTGTGAGATTAGCTTATTGTGAACCTCTCCTTCAGTTATCCATTTATAACAGACCTTTAGTCATCGCTTAAGTTGTCTCCACACGAAATAGCAGGATAGCGACGTTGTCACTATTACCAGGAAATTTGTCTTTTATGACAAGACAAGGTTTGATTTTTCTTTTTTTCTTGTGTAAAACATGTATAAACTTTGATTTCGCAAACTACTTTTTTTGAAGAATTAACTAAAGTACAAAGAAACAATTTGTTTGATAATATAAGAAATATACTCATATATGATGATATATACGTAAAATTTATATATATTTAGTTTATATTATGGAATACTTTTAATTAATTTAAAGTTAATAAACTTTAACTTTATATCTCTATACACAGTTCATAGTGATCAAACATAAGTTACTAACGAATGTTGAACTGGTTTGAGCTCTACTGTGTTTTTTTAGATATACTGTATGCAAAATACTTTGATTTTAGTTCAATTAGCGTTGTTTACACATTCATGGTTAGAGATCAATATTCCACTTTGGAAAATACAAAAAAAAAAAACTTAACTAATATATAAGAGATTTAGATCAATCCACTTACCGTTCAACTGAACGAAAATCAATCCATTCTCGAACGAGCAATCTTCAACTGATCTGACCCAAATGGTTTGGGAGACTGATCGAACTGAATCCTAGACTAAGATCTTACAGAGACATAGTTATAACAACCATCATCTCAAAAAAGAATGTAAAAATATAAACTATCACATTAAAAATCAAACTGAGACATAACTAATATATAAAATGCTAGAATCAGTCCTTTATTTGGTTTTGAATTAGAAATTAATAATAAACTCAAATTTAACATTCACCACCTCTTACTTAATATTAATAATGTTAGGAAGAAACCCATGAACTCCATAAGTGTGAATTCCAGTGTGATGTACTACTATTTCAATGACAACTATATTGTTGCCAAATTATGAAATTCGTACATACTGATTATATTTAAACCTACCAAAAAAATAAAATCAGAGCGCGACTCTTCTTCATAGACATAGACAAGACATCATTAATGGTTGTTAACTAAGAAATTATGAGCTTTTGGTCCTTGATATGCTTTTAATCAAGGTTTTCATCTAAACACATGGCCTTTGCAACCATATTTATTTTTCTATATATATATATATATATATATATAGTTTTAGAGGTCATTTTCATCTTTTTCCTGGTTTTAGGTTTAGTGATACTTGAAATTGTTATCTTCTTCGGTTGCTTACACATGTTTTCCTAATGTCCTCCGAAAAAAAAAATATTTTTTTACAGAATTTCTCACTATTCACAATGATTTAAGGTTTAACATCCTGTATTTTTCAATGTTTAACACGTCACATCATCATTCTTTTTCTTTCAGATAATGATTCAACACATATTTGATTTTTATCTACTATAAAGATTTTATTAATAAAAGTTAAGATCTTATTTTATTAGTGACAATTATTTTTATTGTTCAAATTAAATAAATCTAATCAGATTTTATTAATAAAAGTTAAGATCTTATTTTATTAGTGACAATTATTTTTATTGTTCAAATTAAATAAATTTAATCTCTATTTATAGAAAAAAATTATATAAGAAGTAAAATAAATTACTAAATTCATAAACAAAGCATTAATTTAAAATAACTAAGATAATATAAAAATATCAAAAATCTTGAGAATGTGATTTGTGGTGTTAGTGATTCTCATTTCACTCTTATCAACTAGTTAATGCTTTTAACATCAAATAATCTGTATTATCAAATTTCATTATCCAGAATGCTTATTATAGTGATTCAATTTTTGAACTTTTCACTCAACATAATCTTTGAGATAAAATCAATTGACCCACCTGAAATTTAACAAATATATATAATTTTTTTTACCATATATTCAAAATTAACCCTAATAGTGTTTTTGATCCTTGTCACCTTTTAATACAAAAGTTCACCCTTATCTACATCTATTGGAAGGTATCTAATATTTTGAGATTTATGCTAATTAAAATTGTAATCAGTGATCACTAATTAGCCATAGAGTCATCTTGTAACTCCCTATAAATAGTTGAATATACGATGTCTCAACACAAGTAAAAGTTGTACACTTGATCATAAGATTAAATAGAAAACCATGTCTTCACAATGCTTATGGACAAGTAGTCTTTTCATTGTGTTATTGTTAGTGTCCATGACTCATGGGGCTATCTCTAGCAAGTATGGAGAAGCTCTCACAAAGTCTATTTTGTATTTCGAAGCTCAACGCTCAGGAAAATTGCCGTCAAACCAAAGAGTTGACTGGAGAGGAGATTCTGCACTTAGAGACGGTTCTGATTTCCATGTAATTTAAACCCATCTACTTTTACTTTATCAACACGATGATTGTTTTATTTAGTATATACATCACAATCGTCATACATGGTTTAATCTATTTCTAAAAAATAATTTTCATTATTTTAAAATATATCTTTTTAATGTAGTGTTCGTATTTATTATGAATACAATTTATTCTAACTTGAGACGGCCATGGTATAATATTCCATGCATTTCGAAAGAAATATTTTAAAATATAAAAAGTATTACAAAAAAATGTTTAGTTTTTTTTTGGGGAATGGAGGGAATATTCATTTAGTAAAACATTTCATATGTGTTATTTGTAAAAAAAAAAAAAAAAAACAGGTTGACCTTACGGGGGGATACTATGACGCTGGAGACAACACGAAGTTTGGATTGCCATTGGCGTTCACGACGACAATGCTAGCATGGAGCAGCATAGAGATGGCATCACAGCTCAAGGCTAATACAGAGCACAAAAACCTCCTAACGGCTATCAAATGGGCCACTGACTACCTCATAAAAGCCCATCCAGAGCCCAATGTTCTTTACGGACAAGTGGGGGACGGCAACTCGGACCATGCATGTTGGATGAGACCAGAGGACATGACAACTACGCGTCCTTCTTACCGCATTGATGCTCAGCATCCAGGCGCTGACCTTGCAGGCGAGACAGCTGCAGCTATGGCTGCAGCATCTATAGCCTTTGCTCCATATAACAAAGACTACGCCGAAAAACTCATCGTTCACGCGAAACAACTATTTGATTTCGCCGTGGCTCACCCTGGCGACTACCAAAACTCCATCTCTAACGCTGGTGCCTTCTACTCGAGCAGCGGTTACCAAGATGAGTTACTTTGGGCCGCGGCTTGGCTCTACCGTGCCACTAAAAAAGATACTTATCTCAACTATTTGAATGAAGCATCTAATACCGGTGGTCCCAGGACTGTTTTCTCATGGGATGATAAGTTCTTGGGTGCACAAGTCTTGGTCGCCAAGGTAGGTTTAATTTTTTCACTAACGTGTATGTCAAGAAACAAACAAAAACTTAAAATTTAATTACAAATGCAGCTTGCACTTGAAGGGAAAGTAAAGATCAACAAGATGGACGAGTACAAGAGTATGGCTGAGCAGTTTATTTGCAACTGTGCTCAAAAGGGCTCTAATAACGTTAAGAAAACTCAAGGAGGTTTGCTTTGGTTCTTGCCGTGGGCCAACCTCCAGTACACCACCTCTGCTTCCTTTGTCCTCTCTGTTTATTCTAAATATCTTAAATCCGCCGATGCATCCATCAAATGTCCCGGTGGAAACCTTCAAGCCTCTGATCTTCTTAACGTAGCTCGTGACCAGGTATATATAGCTAAAAACGTATAGTATAGTACCAATGTTTTGACTTTGCCTAACAAACTTGTATATTGGTTTATATAGGCAAACTATATACTTGGGTCAAACCCTAAGAGCATGAGTTACATGGTTGGATACGGGAGCAATTATCCAAAGAAACCACACCATAGAGGAGCCTCTATAGTGTCGATCAAAAAGAACAAAACACCAGTAGATTGCAAAGGAGGGTTCAGCGAATGGTATAACAATCCTGCACCAAACCCTAACGTACTAAACGGAGCAATCGTGGGAGGACCTGACGAGAACGATGCTTATGGAGATGATAGGACTGATTATCAGCACTCTGAGCCTGGCCTCGCCACCGTTGCTCCATTTGTTGGTGTTTTGGCCGCCGTTGCTTGATCTTATTATCTATACTTGTGTATGTACCATATGTAACAAAAGTCATAGGTTGGTCATTAGTATAACTTTTAAAGTGGAATATGTAACTTAATTGGCTTCATAATAATAATAATACAATAATAATTTGAAATATTTCGAAAATGTTCTTTCAAGGATAAGTATTGTTGGAATCTCATAGTAACATCATTTATATTTTAAGTAGGTTCTTTCGTTGTGGTAAAGACTGATTGCCACAAGAGCCTTCAAGCAAGAAAACTCTGATATATTGAAAGGCGAGAACTGCAATAACAAGGTTCATGTTTGTTACAACGTCTGTTATTAAGCTCGTGAAGCAAGAAAAAAATCCGATGGATTTCGGTTTATTTTCACAAGAGATAAAAGTCCCAACATTCATCTACATGTTATACAGACCGAGCTCGAGTTGGTAGCCTTTTCTTCTAGTCCTTAAGATGTAACACCAAAAGGAAGCAACGCAGCAGCAACGACCCTTCCTTCTTCATTCAGAATGTTGTAAGTTGATGCAGCGTTTCTCTGAATCAAGTAAAATCCATATATAAGAATGAAGCTTGGGTGGGACTAAGAGAAAGATGTAAGACAACATGGGGTTATAAGACTACAAAAGAATGTAATGGATGGGTTAAAAAGACAACATACAGAATCAACGGTTTCTAGCTTCATGCCAATAGACTTGACAAACTGACGGACCTCGGGAGTTACCGGGTGAATGTTTCTCCCACAACCAACAATTAAGAGCTCTGCCATGGACAATAAACAGTTTTAACATAATATATAGCATGACTTGACGTTGGTGCTAGTTAATATGCAAATCTAGCTGATCAACCAACGGTAATGCTACTTTTTTCTCTTTTCATATGTGCTGTAAAGTTTTCACAAATCTAGTTGTTCAAGTGACGACGAAACAAATATGATGTATTATTATTAATACCTGGAATGGGTCGAATTGTCTGGAAGATAGACAAGCTGCATCCATGGAAAGAGAAACGTAGAGACGTTTTAGCAACTGATTTATCCAAAGCATTTTATTCATAAACTATACAGACAACGAGCAATAGCAGCAACATAGAATACCCAATCACAGACAAACACGTACCGAATATTTGATCAAACACATAAAAAAAAATCTTTTCACGACAATGAACATCAGCTTTTGGCATAACATAACTTACACTCAAAACAGTCATACAAAAAATAGACATCAGCTTGTGGCATATAACATTGGTTAGAAACCAAGAGTGAGGAACAATGAACCAAGTATCTGCATAAGCTTAAAGTCTCAAACTTTAACTCAAAAATATATATACCCAAAATGTTAGATAAAACACATCAAAAATCGAGCTTTTGAAACCATTCGATGACAATGAACATCAAAAAGCACATAACATTGGTTAGAATCTAAGACAAGAGAAACAATGACTTAAGTATCTATCTATCTACATAACAGCTTAAAGTCTCAACCTTTTTGCCTAATTAGAGAAGACGAGACCTACCTATCAGGAGTGATGTCGGAGAATTGACGAGGGGTCCACGACATAAGCAAGTTGCCAACACAGAGCAAGCTCCCTTCGTATTTCACTCCATTCACCGTAAAACTCGTCTCATTAAACCTGCACACACACAAGATCAATGAATCAAAAAAAATCAAAACCCTATAGAAACCAGATATGTTTTCGAATTGAATTATTACTCTTGGAATCGGAGCTGGTCTTCGGGGACATTGTCAATGAGATTGATCTGGTCATAGAGGGAGAAAGCTCGTCTCAGAGATGGCAAAACTGGATTCGAATGCTTAGGAGCTTCTTTCCTCATGCTTTGTATCAGTTTTGGTAAAGTCGCCATCGATTTCAGCCTCGTCGCCATCGATTCTCAGCCTCCCCAACCANTTACTCTTGGAATCGGAGCTGGTCTTCGGGGACATTGTCAATGAGATTGATCTGGTCATAGAGGGAGAAAGCTCGTCTCAGAGATGGCAAAACTGGATTCGAATGCTTAGGAGCTTCTTTCCTCATGCTTTGTATCAGTTTTGGTAAAGTCGCCATCGATTTCAGCCTCGTCGCCATCGATTCTCAGCCTCCCCAACCACCCAGCTTTCCTGAATCCCTCTCTCATTGTAGCCAAGTCGAAACATTTAACCAACCCGGTTTAGTGTCTTAACTCTCTAAATCACCGGTCATCAGATTTTTTTTATTGCTAAAACCAAAAGCCGGTCCGGGTATCAAATGAATTCGGTTCACTTCATTTGATAGTTGGTAACTAAAAGTAAAGCAAATTTTCAAATACTAATAATTTTTATCATTGCAGTAATTTGACTACTTGTTCATATGCAACAAAAACTTTAAACAAAATAAAATATTCCTCGTGTATTTTTATTTATATGATGTTTTAGAAGATTTTTGTTGTATCAAAATATAAGATGTTTTGAAAATTTAAAGTATGTTTTGAAGTTTTAAAGTTAATTTTAACTTCACCATAAACTGTTCAACCAATAAAATTTTACAGTATTTTTCATAATTGGTTAAAGGATTTTAATATTATATTTATAAAAATAATGTTAAAATTTGTGTAATAAACTAAAACATCATACAAAATGAAAAGAAGGGAGTATATATTGTGTGGATCCATAAATACATAAAATTTGTAATATGTGTTCTCCTCCACTTCTTTATTACCGAAGATTTAAGTCAAAAACAGTTTCAGAATAATCTATTACTCTTCAAGAGAATTGATTTTTATTATGGAGAATAGAAGAAATTAGCTGAGGAAAGGAAACGGTGCAGCAGAAGCATAAGCCACAGGAGCCTGAGCAGCACGTTTCTTTCTCCTTTGAGTTTTTACAACTTCACCTGAAGCAGAGTTTGATAAACCGGCTACTTCTAGGACTGGTTGCTGGTTATCATCATAGACACGGTGTATAAGCAGACCAGACATGAAAACAGGAAGGAAAAGAAGACTGGCATGGAACATCTTCTTTGCTTTTTCCATGGTTCCATGTCGGTAGAATGAAAACGCTGTGGCAGCAATTGCCATTGTGAGAAGTGTTGATTCGAGGCAAAACCAGCTCGATGTCATGTTTAAATAAGTTACCTCAGGGAAAAACGTTCATCCTCATGTCATGTTTAAGGAATATTATTTCCTCATCATTTTAGCCAAAAAAAGACACCCTACTTTAGGTCAGTCAAAGCCATAGTGTTGTCAAATGTTACTTTATTTATGTATGGTACAAGTATAACCGTATACAAACTCTGTAATATATAATTACAGCTTCACGTAAAACAAATCAAAGAATCATATCTCATTCCTATTCTAACTCCGACGTAAATAACCTCACTTCAAAGAATACAAACGCCATAATATATACTCCAAATCAAGGCAAAAAAAAAAAAGAATAACTGCACGAACCACTCTTCGAGACTTATTGTTGTTGTTGTTGTTGTTGTTGCTGTCTATCTGAACACATACACTCCGGAACAGGATGTTTAGTAACATCCTTACCACCTTTACTCGTTCTCAACTCCGGCTGTCCTAAAGACTCTCTATGAAGCTCCTTCACAATCCTATTAAAATCCGATTCAGGCAACGAGGCATTCATGAAGTAAGGAAGCATCTGTCTCTTATTAGGAGTAATATATTTCTTGTGACCAGCGTAAGCTCTTTGTCCTTGTAACGCATGTCCCATGTTCCCACCGTGTGACGGTATAAAAACATCGCTCTTCTCGCAGACAATGTAGTCTATCGCAGCCATCACCGAAGCTTTCTTGGCGAATGGTTCTAGCTCACCAGGTAATGCAAGGTCATGTTTGTTGTAGAGATGAGGGAACTCTTTAGTTAANTCTTGTGACCAGCGTAAGCTCTTTGTCCTTGTAACGCATGTCCCATGTTCCCACCGTGTGACGGTATAAAAACATCGCTCTTCTCGCAGACAATGTAGTCTATCGCAGCCATCACCGAAGCTTTCTTGGCGAATGGTTCTAGCTCACCAGGTAATGCAAGGTCATGTTTGTTGTAGAGATGAGGGAACTCTTTAGTTAACGGCTCTAAAGCCTCTTTCCCACCTAGAGGCTCTCCTCCTGCCCAGTAGATTCTCGCATCCTTTGGTGCTTCTAAAGCTTTAAGCAGCCTTGTGACTTCTAGAGCTGTTAAAGGACAAAGGCCAGCGAGTTTTCTTTGGTTGTAAGTCATGTTTGATCGACCGGTGAGAAGCTCCGGGTGACGTTCTCTCTCGCTGTTGACTATCTCGTCGTACTCGGGAGTTAAACCGGGGAGACAACCGGTTCTAACCCAAACGTCTTTCTCCATTCTTAGATGGAGTGAGAGATACTGTCCTTCGCTTAGCATTCTTGAAGCAAGTTTGTTACCGAGTTCAAGAATCCTCGGTGAGAATCTCAGCGCTTGGAAAGCTACCTTGCATCTGAGTTTTTGAAGATCAGAGGGAAGGTCGTTGGAGAGCCTTGAATCTAGTCCACGGAGAAGTAAAACTCTTTCTCTGTTAATCTACAGAAACAGAGGAAACAGAGTTAGCTTACTAAAACAGAGCAAAGAAACAGAGTTAGTGTAATAAAAACAGAGGAAACAGAGCAAAGAAACAGAGTTAGCTTAATAAAAACAGAGGAAACAGAGTTTTTGTAAAACCAATCTTACTCGCTTGAGGTAATGAGCACGAATCCATTGAGGAGAAGCGTGAAGTGGAGTTCTTTTCTCTTCCACAGGTCTCGTCATTACATGTGTTGATGGTAAAGACGAAACTATATGAACATCATCCGCTAAAACATTCTTGAAATGTTCCAAATCGAATATATCCGCAAACTCACTACATTCAAACATTATAATCAGCAAAAATGTCACATACTTTATATAAATTTGATATAAATCTTAAAAGAGTTTATGTTATTATTACCTTTCGTCTCCCCAAATGACGTTGACTTGCAAAACAGGGACAACGAGAGAAGCACCAAGGATCCTAGCGATGATAACAGCATCAACAATCTGGTTCCTCTGCTGATTCATCCCACCAGAGACAACAACGAGAAGATACTTCCACCTGTTCTTGAGAATCGAGTTGCTGTCTTTTCTATACTGTCTGCTGAATCCAAGACACGGCTTAAACCCTAACCCATCAGGTTGCTTCCAGAAGTCACCTTCCTTAGGCAAACTCGAATTCAACTGCGTGTCGTTTTTTGGGATGAGACCCAGATGAGAAACGGCGTGGTGTTCTTCTTCTTTTCCTTCTTCTCCGTCGAAGCTTAGTAGTTGTTGTTGAGTCGTGGAGCAAGGGTAACGTGAGAAAGGGAGTGAGATTGGGTCAACGTTGAATCCGAGCTTTAACATGCCGAAGAGGGAGACGAGGAAGAGAGTCAAGAACCAGATTCTTGGGTTTCTGTAGCTGAATCTGTTGGTGCATCTTGAGGATTTCTTGGGGGAGACAAGAAGTGATTGGAGAGAGGAAGAAGATAGAGAGTTTATGATCTGAGAAGGGACTGAGATGTAAGAAACTTTCTTCTTGGTGCTGTTACTGTTGTTCTTGGGTAACGACATGATCAAGATGAAATGAAGAGAGGTGATGAGATCTTTGTGATGTGGTTTTTTTAGATGAAAAGAGAGGTTTAAAGAGAGAATGAGAGGTCAAAAGTCTCCGGCGATGAAGAAAATTAGAAAAAAAAAACGTGTGAGAGAGAAAGAGAGAGGTGGGCGGCGCGAAGTCTGAGCAATGTCTGTAACGCGTTCTTAAAGGAAGGAAGAAGAGACCACATGGAAGTTTTTTTTGTTTTTTTTTTTAATTTGTTAAACTGATGGTACTTGATTTAAGTTAATCCCTTATTTTGACTTTAAACTACTTTCTTAACTTAAGTGAATTACATGTGTTTTTACAAGATGTAACTTAAAAAGTGACTATTTAAATGCGTTTTACATATAATTAATGTCATTAGGAAGTTTTTGATGGTTTTTACCAAAATCAAAGTTTTTGATGGGTCCATAAAGTCTTGTTCACATGAATACTGAGCTGTTCTGGATAAATATAAAAGTTGGAAAAACAAAAGAAAATGTATAAAATAATATTATATTTTTGGTGTTGTACAAGGATTTTTGAGCAAATGCCTCAGTATTATTTGTTAACAATGAAATATCAAATTTTATAACCTTAGCTTCTGCCAATAATATATTTATGCTTATTTTTATTTCAGAAAATATCATTCTATATTTTCAATGTGAATTTATCTATTAATTTTTTAATCATTTTGAATGATTAATAATTTTCATTTAAAATTATCTTTATTTGATTAATTGTGTATTAATCTGTATGAAATACTTCAAAATATCATTTTTTCCAAATTTGCAGAAGAAAATGAATAATAATCAACAAAAATGAAGATTTTAATTTTTACTCAGAAGTTATGATAAAATTTTCAATGAAATGATTTAAAATCTTATTAAATGAGTTGTTTTGGTTATTTTTATTTGTAAGATATACTAGCACAAAAAAAAAAACCAGAAACACTTTCCTATTCATTGTGAAGGGATATTTCTGAAAGAGACCAATTTATTAATTTTGTTTTTGAAACAAATTACACAAATCGTAAAGACCAATAAAACGCAAAAATGATAGATATATTCCTTTGCGTACACCAACAACGATGACAGTGTCTTGTTGTGATACGGCCAGCTGTTTCTTTGCATCATTCGAATTTCGAAGAACAACAAAAATTAATAAAGTTCACACACACGACAGCCTGTGAAAACACTTCTCCTAATAAGCCTATACCTAAACAATTATTATTCGAAGTATTTATTTATACTTTTATAATGAAAAATAATTCTTTTGGATACTCGAATATGCCCTAGCAAAAATGATTGCTAATAATATAAAATGATCTAAGTTTAGTCAATATTTTTATTATCTACAGACTACAAGTGAGTTATAGAATTTAACATATGAATAAAGATTGCAAAATGGGACATGAAAAAAAAAAGGTTATTGCGGAATTAGATAAGCCAACCACTATGTGTCTTTGTCACAATCACATGTTATTAAGATCATTTCTTAGAACTCGTTTTATTTTTTGTTTTTGGAACTTAGTTTGTTGAATTACGTTGCAAGTTATATCCATTTCAAACCCTTTGTTAAAATATAAAAGAAATTATTATATCCATTTTATTTTGCTGTGTTTCAAAAAAACAAAAAACCATTTCATTTTTAATCCAAGTGGATGCCAGCTGGAACCACTTGACGTATTCCCTCCACGTCGGATATAATAGACGGCTTGTCAGTTGCCACGTGTACGTCTGCACCACTGGCATGTATCGAGACCAGTGCATGGAGATGGAAGAAGATTAAAGTATACCTTTTCAGTCTAATATTCTTTTGTTTTTTGATAAAGGATTTTTCAGTTTAATATTCTTACGAACCAAAACATAGAGATTGATGCAAGTTCTTATAATATTCGACTAAAACGATACCATTATGCTAATACTAAAAATACTGAAAGCTACATATATGATACGAGCATGTATCACCGAGTAATTTTTTCGTTGCATTTGTGAAACAACAAGTGATGATTAATTACCACACGAGTATATAACAAATACTCCTGATATAAACAACGACTAAACGGGGTTGTTGCGTTTGTACCGATTGTTATATGATTCTTTACACCACTATGCTTGAATTGAGAATTTGAGAAGGTATTAGAAGAGGAAGACGAGTCAATAGTTTCAAAAAATATTCTAAGTTAGCAACTTGTGAACATCATATGATGTATAAGATTGAAAAGTTCAGAGATACCATGGTATTATTAAATATTTCGTGTGGACTTTATTATTCTGGTTTGGTTATTGAAAACAGAATATTGGGTATATATTACTGTTTGGCCTGGCTAGATCTGTCTGTCTTCAGTCTCTGATTATCCATTTATTTAAGTATATTTCACATCTACTTGAATTAGTTAAGTATATACAAGCCACAGTTTGAGACGTTGACCAAGTTAATAATGAGCTAATGTAGATTATTTATTATTTTGAGATATATCTTTCTCCTTAATAATAATGAAGCAGTTAATAATAATTCCCAATAAGACCAGTTTAGTGGATGGAGTCATGGAGAGCTATGAAATAGTTAATCTTAGTATTTGATGGTAGTGTAGTTTTAAGTATTTTCTTATGTAATTCCTTTATAATTTTGAATATGTGTATACATCTATCAATATATATCAACATTTATAAAAATAGTTAAAACATTAGCTAAGAAAAAATATTAGTTTCATCAAATACAAATATTTCCAAAACAAAGATAATTTCATTACGGATTAACGCAATATTTTTGTTGTTCTGTCTAGTTAGTTGTAAAATTCAGATACTCAAAGTTAATAATAACACGCCTGACGCCTAATTATATGGGAATGCTTTTTTTGTTTAGTATTTACTATTTACGTTGTGATCAGAGAGAGGTAGACGACTATGAGTCAGTTCATGCTTCTTCATCCTTATCCGAATGAACTTATTCGATGCTGATGAAAATATACAATTAAATGTATCAAGGAATATTACGTTATTTAATATTCATTGGAGTTCTTGGAAACCTTATAATTATTGGAGTTTTAGAATGTCATCACGTTGCACAACACCACTTCCTCAACTTACAACAAAATGCGAATCTTACCGTAAGATTTTAAAGCGTACTAAATGATTATATTATTTGTTTAGTTTCGATTTCATGTGCTACTATGTCATCGGATCTGCCCTCATGTTCCCCTTTTACCGTTTACGTATTCGGATTTTAATTGTTAATCTACAAAATGATGGTATTGTATTTACTTAAATGTTTCCACATATGTATATTTTACCGAAACAATACATAATTTTAAACAAAATACCGAAATATAAGAGATGATTGATTAGACTATAGATGTAGAAATGTAGCTATAAGATATATTCAGTAATTTTTATTATTGTAATATATGTTATGTGGTTGTAGAAAAATACCAACAAATTAATAGTTGTTATAAAAATTAATATAAAACATGAACAAACAAAAAAAATTATGACTGTAGATGATGTGTTAAAAATTTAATTTTTAAAATAAAACTATATCATGATTGGTTAAAATTAGTGTTTTAAAAATAAATAAAGTTAAAGTCCAACAAGTCACTCCCTAGAATTTCAATTTTAACTTTACAAGTAAAAGTTCAAGCGACCAAATACATATTTAAATCGTAAAGTCAAATATACATATCTAACTTATAAAAACAAATATACGTTGTAGATGAATCAGGAGAAAACAGAAAGTTAAAACAACTATCTATATTTGAAATTATATTATACTAATAGTTTAAATATGTCACAAAACTTTGATAATGATGATGCATGTTCAACGTTCTAGCTTCTAGTAGTATACCGTGTCGATTAACATTTTAAAATTATTTTTAATATTTATTTGTTAAATATCTGTATAATTATAATTTTGCATTATTTATAAGTATCCTACTGAAATAATAAATCACATTATATTCTATTATTCTGACAATTATACAATTATGGAAATCGTATTCTGAACAGTTTTTAGTATGCAGATTTCATTTCACGAGTTAATTTAGTTTATTTCATTCATTAATTAAATGCACAGTATAAACAAATATATATTAATGGTTATCCAAATTGTCAGGTTTTATATTTTCTAAAGGCATCTTCAAAAGAAATTTCTACTTCAGAATTCAAAATTTGCAAAACAATATATTTAAAGTTTAAAGTTATATTTTTTCAAAATCAAAATTTCAAGTTTTAACTTTAAAATTATTTATACTTTATATTTTTGTTTGTATATTTGTCATAACTTATTAAATTCATAAAAATTAGTAATAACTAGCACATATAATAAAATATTACATCAATATTAATTAATAAAATACTACACTAAATATAAAATTATAAATAGAAATATATAATTAAATATTAAACTATTAAAAAAATAACACACTAATTCTTTTAATATTGTTGTCTTCTGGTTCTAGATTTAAATTATTTTAAATCTTCTCTTAATGTTTAAAAGAAAAATAAATTTAAAACCTTAATTTATAAAAAAACAAAAAAAATTATTAGATAATAATTTTTAAAAATTTAAACGATAGATAACAAAATATTTAAGAATATGATGTGTGTAGTGACCAAAATGTAAATAAAAATATGAACTTTTAAATTTGAAAATTTGAATAATGATATTTTATATTTAAAATTTCACTATTAGAAGTTTTCAAAATTTCTTTTTACGGGATAAAAAATTCATATTTGAAATTATAAAGTGTCTTTTAAAGATGTTCTATATCAAAAGTTTTGATCGAGGAAAAATGTTTTTAACAAAACAATATTTTCCACAGTTGTGAGTTCTTCTGATCAAATATACATTGCATTTCGTAAAAAGAATATATATATATATATATATATATATATATATACTGTGCATTAAACCCAAATAAAAAGGATATAATAACCACAATCAATTTGTTTGATTTTATTTCCTTTATATATATACTCATGTATATTATTTTTTATAAAGGTCATTGTACCACATAATTGAATCATTTGATTTTCTATATGTTATAATTAAAGATCACTGACCACGAATCACAAATTAAAACTTACATGTATACTGGAAACTTAAAAATTATTTGAACTATGAAAGCCTTCAGTCAAAAAACAAAATTATTTGAACTAGCCGAATTGCATGGTGGGAACTAAACTTCATTTTCCCCAAGAACTAAGTAATAATTTTTGTATTAGACTACAAATAAAATTCATCTAACTCGTGCTCGATATCATGTCGGACTACTATGATCACTAGCGAAGCTAGTATAATGTCACTGTCTCAACAACAAAATGGTATACCGGTTACAGAAAATTCCAGAGGTTTTAATTAGTTAACTATAGAGAACTGATGACTCGAAACCATAATTATTCAGCAATAAGGACGAAGCTATCTTAATCATACTAGTTCTTTCATTTCTATACTCAGTCGTCATCTGAAACAGCTTAAATTAGCTTAACAACTCCTATGATCCATAATTATATAATTATTGTTATTGGTTTGGTGACAAGTATTAGGCGGTATTAGGTGTTGTTTTTGCAATTGATTTAAACTTCAAAATTGACCATATATATATATATATATATATATACAGATTGGTTATATATAGAAACTGAAGTCTTTTGGGATAATTAACTTTAGGGTGCAGAATAAATCTAAGATTATACAGTGTGCAAAAATTGCTGAGGAAAATGAAGATGCATATATAGCGATTGTAAAACAGTTGGTACATCAACTTATAGTTGGGGATTACTGATTCGAAAAATAATAATTGGGTTTAGTCTTAAACTTTGAATTAAGTGTACTAAGTATTATTATATTTTCTCTTGGCCTGATGCGTTGAGGGATTTACGACGGGACATGTCCATGACAACTAGGAGTTGAACCACCACTAAGACTTCATTTACAGGGGTAGACCTTAATTAAGTCTGCTTAATTTAGTTTAATTTCTTCTGTCCCAACCAAAAACTTTCTTATTACTATAATATCAACCTTCTATTTTTAAGTAATTTGGCCAAGAAAATCATAAAGAAAGGACGGTGGTTTTATAAGTTCTTTCTTATTCAATTTGCTAAATTCTACTTACTACAACAAGTAGAACTTAAACACCAATATTACGTATCTCGAAAGAATTGCGGCACTGTTTTTATTAAGACTTTGACGTTGATATATATTTTTTTTGTGGTAAAACTTTGATGTTGATTATGTTATTGACTAATACCAAATACATACACTGCTTGAGTTTTTGCTATATTTTGGATAAGTAAACTAGAGATATAAACCAAAGATGTAGGTGTGAACAAATGTGTCCTTAAGCCCTTTCTCAAAAAAAAAAAAGAGTTAAATAAATGTGTCCAAAACCCAATATTATCATGGAACAATCATGATTTCCCTTACATTACAAAACAATAGAATACAATGATGATGAAGTAATATTGAGTTTAAATTTCAAAGCTTGGTATATAAAATTGCTTTATATCATTCTTATTTCAATTGGGGGGAAATAATAGCATTATTGGTTTCAGTTTTGCAATCATAGTTAAGAATGGGAGGACTGAAGATGTTTCTTTGCGTATGAAACACTAATATAGTTACGTGTTTACTTTGTCCAGTGGATTTGTGGGAATGTGCGACGTGGTACATTAAGATTCGCAGAGTTTTTGGAGATAACAAAAAACACATGCTTAATTTGGAGTTTCTTGGACGTGACGACTGAAAACAATTAAATTAAAAATATATGTAAATGTAAAAGCTACAAAAAGGTGCAAAGGTACTTAAAGAACTTGAAAACCAAGTAAACACGATCACTGGGGTAACTAGAAAATGATTACTGCAATGAAATGAATAAATATGATAAGGCTTTTCACTAAACCGAAAATCCAAAGTTTCTGTTTGATCGGAGAAAATAATGATATCATCTTGAAGAGACGTTGATGGTCCAAGTTTCGATGAACTCTTACAAAGATGTGCAAACATGATGGGACCATCCTCATGTGAGAAAAACTGAGCACTCTCTTCTCTTATCACCATCGCAGGGAGATCACTCTCACATGCTTTGTATATTATAGATAACATTGATGAGAAGATCATGAATTTAGTAAAACACTTAGGTAGTAGTTTATTCAGCTATCATTTCATTAATTTATTCTATCACTCTATTAATCTATGCAGACTATAATATGTACAATTGTACATGATGGTACTATGTGCAGATCTATGTGTTACTCATACTGGTTTTAAATTTTTTGATTTTTTTTTTTGAAATTAATATCAATATAACTTCTGACAAAAAATAAAAAAAAGTATAGATCCATCCTAATGCGAAATAAATTAAGATCAAATCAGAGTTTGACCCAAACTATACAGAAAAATAGGAAACACAAACTATAAAAAGTTTAAGAGGAATTACCATGACAAAAAAAAGAGGAGTTACCAATAAAAAGAGAGTGAGTAAAATTGAAATTAAAAGGACTAACAAACAAACCTAACCCTTCTTTTATCGGGTTGGACATGATGAAAGAATTGTGTCAATATATTTATAACCAAGAATGACTATAGACTACAGACGTAAATGTTTATGTGGATAAGGAGATTAGAATCACGTTTTGTATGATACTCGATATAGGGATTGAGTAATGACTGAATAATTGGTGGCCTATACGATCCCCACAGGGTACCTTGTTAAGTAGGCAAAGGCATTTAATGTTATAAACCAATTTTATATATGATGGACCAAACAGATATAAGCTTTGGTCTTTTGGTCACATTAGGAAAAAAACAATCATATGGAAACCAAAGACATTAACAGACGCCGATTGGCCAAACTTAGTGGAGGCCACTCACATCATCATCATCGATTGTTGTCCTAGTTTGTTCTCCCAGTTCTACCCTTGGAAAACACGATTAAGCTCCTTGACTTGTATATTTAAAACGTTCAACGCAGAGATGTAAATTCATTAACAGCACGAAGGAGGAAAAGGTAAAAGAAGAAAAAAAAAAACAAAGGGTGTCCCAAAATTTGATGGCTCACATGAAAGTCTTGCATATGGGTTCATGGCCCATTTAAAGCAGACGACAATGTTTTATCCATAATTATTACTAGACTAGGAATCTGGACTCTGTCCATATACTATATTAAGTTATGTTATCATCCTAATTTCTAGGGGTCTTATGTGTCCCTTTTTGTTGTTAAGTTATTATTAACGACCATCAAGAATTAAATCATGTTTATTCTTTTAGCTATTTTATACCATTTCTTAAGCAATTTTGGCTTAGTGATTTGACGCTGGAACTTGTCACCAAACCATATATTACAAACAACGTGTGTATACTTGTTTATATGAATAATAAGCGATCACTTCAGTATATAAACAGAATAAAACAAATGTCTATAACTTATTAGTAATTTAACTTTTCAAATTAAAAGTTCAAAAACGGAAGAGGATAAGAAGAAGAGTAAGAAAGAGAGAGAAGGGAACAAGAAGCATGGAGGCATAGCAGAAATGGAACAAACACTAGAATTATGGCATGTGACCTTTGTCTTCTCTTTACTTCCCATGTGCCTTTCTTTATTGCATTGTATCAGTACCCTCTTTTTATCTTGCAACAGAGTTCACAATAATTGCAAACTGATAATCCTGATCTTGATCAGTTAGTTTAAAGCCAATGACCGTTGTGAAGAGTCAAAGTATTCATATATTAAGCAGTATCTTATTCTGATTCACATATATATATTTATCTGAAATCGAACTATCAATGCCTCTGACAAATACTAATCGTTCTTCGAGCTATATTTATGAATTTTCTTTACCTGCTTTGCTTCTTATCGTGACGTTAAAATAAGAAATCACATCAATGTAAACATTGTACGTGATGGAATTGAACATATATCTTCGTAATGAGCTTCATATGCTTGCGTCAAGGCCCATTTTCTCATTGCTTTCGTGAATATGATGATCACGACTTAGAAAGTGTTTTATTATGCATCGATACATACTAGGAAACTTTCTGAAATCTTATTTCATTCCGAATCTTGAAAACATTTTATTTCAGGCAGGAGAAAACTCTTCGCCTGCTATATAAAACTAAAAAGGAAAATTAACATTAACGTAGTAAGCAAACGGTCATACCAAACCTTATTATGTTACACTTGCTTAGCTTTAAAACTCGGACACCTTAACCCTTTTCACTTGTGATTTTTTCACCATGTCTTCTTCATCTCTTTTCTTCAAGAACTCCTTGAACCACATCGCCGACATTTTTGGATAACGCTTAAGCCCATTTTCGTAGTCCACGTAGAACAATCCATACCGTATTTCATATCCACAATTCCATTCACAATTATCAAGCAATGACCATTCAAAATATCCGTCTACTTGGACTCCATCCTCGCTGCAAGAGTATTCCATTTTTTTCTCAATTAAGATCGATCCACATATAAATTTTGCTAGATATAATAACTTTTGGTGTGAAGGGAAAATAAAATTTGAAAATAACTGAGCTTACTATATGGCCTTGTGAAGGTTGCTAATATGTTTCTTGTGATAATCAGTCCTCTTCATATCCATCAACTCATAGAGTTTTGGCTTCTTCTTTTCGTATGCATCACAATGTCCTGATCCAATAAATTTAACAGTTATTTTTTTGTATTAATTACTGTGAATTTTTTTTGGAGAACTATTGGTGATCAAATTTGTGTTCCAAAAAAAAAAAAAAACTATTGGTGATCAAGTTGAAGCGTATCGATAGAGTTTTATATTTTACCATTCTCGGTGATTATAAATTTAGGGTTTCCATATTTATTCTTGGCGTAATTCAGAACTTTTCGTAATCCTTGTGGATACATCAAGTTCCAGTCAACCCCACCCTGAAAAGGAAAAGGTAAAGTAAGTACTGTTTTTTTTTGGTAAATAAGTACTGTTATGTAAAAGAATACAATCTATAGAAATTTGAAGTTATTATCTAAGAATTAACCTGTGCACCGATGGCCTTGCCCGCCTTATTTTGTTCTGTTTCAAAATATAGCAAAGAAAAAGAAAAGCTTGCGAGATCAGAATAAACTAACCAAACCCTAAGACGAAAATTCTCAAGATAAAAAATAACATATAAATAATAGTATCGTTTTGAACAAATTAAATAAATAAGCTTCTCCAAAAATGAAGCTTTTCATGTGGTCTATAATCCAGGAGGCCCTCCCTCTTGGTGATATCCTGCAAAGAAGGGGACTCCAGTCAGGAACGTTCTGCACCAGGTGTAATGAAATAGAGTCCACTACGCACATCTTTTTCAACTGCCCTTTCGCAAAGGAGGTTTGGAAATTGATACCACTTAAGGAAAGTATTACCTTAGCGGCTGGGTTCAGGTTTAAAGAAGCAACTACGGCCTTCAGACAAGTGGTTTGTCTCCCTCCGACAGGCATCTCTACAACCATCCTTCCGTGGGTATGTTGGGCTTTATGGACAGCAAGGAACACACGCATATTCGAGAATCGGACTCTCACATCTACAGAGGTGGCATCAAAAGCCCTACGGTTAGCAAGAGAATGGATCACAGCCCAGAACCAGGAGCCGAAAGAATCACGTTTAGTACCTTTGACAATTGGATCGCANTTGTCAAGGATATCCAACAGATTTCTTCTGTGTTTGTCGGGATTTCGTTTTCTCACATCTCTCGATCTTCCAATGTCGAAGCCGATCACCTAGCAAAACAATCTCTATTTTCAGTTTCTGTATTGGACCCAGCGATGGGCTAAAACTTTGGGCCCGAGGCCTTTTATTTATTTTAATGAGTATGTGTTACAAAAAAAAAAAAAAAAAAAAAATAAATAATATTAGTATCGTAAATAACTTCGCTAATTCTATTTAATTGGCTACATACTTTTCCATTCAACATGTTGATCTGCTCTCCAAAACGGCTTGTCGGGATCTACTTCAGCAACGTTTTTAGCGTAAACAGAGCTATAATAGTTAATTCCAATAAAGTCAAAAGATCCTTTTAACTTTCTTGATTGGCTTTCGGTAAAAGACGGTAATCTCTTTCCCACTATTTTCTTCATCACTTCAGGATAATCTCCATACACCGTTGGATTCATGTGCCTACAATTGCCAGTAGAAAAAGTATTAGTAATGATAATGAGCAAACAATATTAGTACTCGAACGTACCATCCAAACATAAACTCCATAGCTCGCTCGGCTGCCTCATTATCTTCGACACAAGCTAAATCATATGGCTCGTACCACAAAGGACAATGCGCCATGCCGATGTTACCATCTTTACACTGAACAAGAATATGCACTAGTTAATAATTATAATGGTATGTTTAACATATAAATAAAGTACTAATTAACTTATCAGACTACATATCATATGTTGTATCATATAACATATTGACCGCGTGAGTTAACGGTCCATCCTTTCCGACAGTAAAAAAAAAGACAAAAGATTCATGGTTCATACATTACGGCAACTTCTGAAGGCTTCAACGGCTTCGGCATGAGCCAGAAGAAGATTGTGACTCACGATATAAGCTTCGTGACCAGATTTTCCGGCTATGGCTGCATCGTTCATGTATTTTGAGGCACGTCCTGGAGCTTTTCTTCCCGCATCATAGCCACCTACGCTATAGACCCATGGTTCGTTTATTGTCAACCATAGCTTCACTCGGTCTCCAAATTCCTCAAAGCATACTTTAGCAAAATCTCGGAAATCCACTCTGTATAACATAAACATCCACATACGTTTCAAATTACACAGAATAATTAATAGCTTAAAACAATGTTATCGAGATATTGTGAGTTTAGGTTACACAATGTTTTCGCTTAGAAACCCGCCATATTCTTCTTCTAGAGCTTGAGGAGTATCCCAATGGAACAAAGTTGCGAGAGGTGTAATTCCTGTTGATGTTTTAAGATAAGAGCTGGATTAACTGATTTTATGATTTGACTAATGGTATATCTACCATTGGCTAGTAGTTCGTCAATGAGATCATTGTAGAATCTAATTCCTTCCTTGTTCACTCCCTTGCTTAGTTTGCCACCTTGTGATTTAGAATATGAGAATTAATTATCTTAGAGATATACATATTCCATGTTTTGCATTACTCATCAGAATTTATTAAATAGATCAGTAGAAAGTTGTTTTTAGGTTACATGGTAATATCCGGACCCATGAGATGGAGAATCTGAAAGCATCCATGTTTATATCCTTCATTCTTTGAATATCTTCCTGTCACACATATTATTCATTATTTTTTATATTTAATTAGTTGATTATAAGATCAAAACACATCAAATAATGGATGCCGAACTATTTATATGAATCCACCTTGTAACGATGATAGAAATCGACTGTCTCGTCCGCGTTAGAGCGGCAATTTCTTTCTGAAAATATATTTCAAACATATCCATATATAATTTGTTTTGTTAAAGATTGTTTAAGCTTGACGCATCAATCATCAGTTAAAGGGATGTGGATGATACCTGGATACTTTCGACCAAAAGTATCCCACATACTTTCTCCTCTAGAACCTTCTCTCACAGCTCCTTCATACTAATATCAAAATAAAAATAAAAATAACGGAGATTAAGTCGATCGTTGTGGTCCTGTGGACCGTAGGCGCACCTATTCAACTGTTTCTAAATTCTAAGGTCTAAATATTACATTCGTTTAACGTTGTGTACTACTTACTTGGTAAGCAGATGAAGCAGTTCCAAACAAGAAGCCTTGGGGGAAATCAACTCGTCCCAATGATTTCTTTTCGTCACAACTCTTCCTTCCTCCGCTAACAATTTGTAATAAAAAACATTATTAATATTTTTATAAAAGCTGCATGCATTCATACGTTACAAAAAACACAGATACATAAAAAAATATGATATTATAACTCCTCTGTCACACACAGAATCCACTTACTGTTTCATTTCTTACAACGGAAGCTAATAACACTTAAGGCCTTTTTGATGTGGAGAAGCTCGGTCTTTAAACTGCACACAGGCATACATGTATATGTTATATATAATACGTTGTGAGAGCTAATTTACTAAAGGTGAGCTTGGTATCTATTCTAATGTCATGTTCAGATTATGAACAATGGATCTAAGACATGTTGAAGCAAGATATATATACCAAATTTGAAGATTTTTTTCAGTGGAATAAAATGATGTGATCCAGGAAGCTATTTATAGAAATTGGAAGCAAAGACAAAAAAAAATTGGAAGAAGAAGTATTTTATTATGCAATGTGGTTTTGTTTCCAACGTCAGCGTTTAGTATTGTACTATTATTATGTACCGGTTTGCTGACGTACTATTGTTTCTTCGGATAAACTGGATCGTTTGAGTTTTACAATTTATACATTTGATGTTTTGATGTTAATTACAAATGAAAACAACTATGTTCACCATAGTATTGCCTACATATACAAACGATTTTTTTTTCGATTTCCGTTATTAATTTAACAACATTTTTAA
Organism: Eruca vesicaria subsp. sativa; assembly: GCA_932364175.1. Classification (NCBI taxonomy): domain Eukaryota; kingdom Viridiplantae; phylum Streptophyta; class Magnoliopsida; order Brassicales; family Brassicaceae; genus Eruca; species Eruca vesicaria. The sequence goes on along the minus strand of CAKOAT010188044.1, from coordinate 24,611 downwards.
ACTACAGTACAAGGTGATAAATATAAATATAGTAAAATCATCTGAATAAGATATATAAATACTAGATGATTACTAATCAAACCTTTAATCGATCCAGACGAGACTTTTCTTTCCTGCCAGAACTATTCAAGTCGGGGTTGAGTCCTATGTGGTCACCTCTAGTTTAGTAGTCCAATATCTTATTGGTAACTGGTAATTTTATTGCAATGTTATTTTGACCACCATTAGATATGTGTGTTACTGTTGCGTAAAATGATCAGAGGTGTCAACATAATATGATTCTAAGCTTCTAACATCACAAAGATAACTCAAAAGGTTAGATGCTTGCCAAAACGAAAAAAAATATAACACGTTGGCTGAATTAGTGAGAGTGTGTATAACCGTTTGACTGGACCAATTTAATTGCATAAGTTATTTGTCTGTTTGGTAATAAACAAAGTTGAACGGTCATGTTAAAAGGACTAACAAAATCAGATTAAGAAAACTAGTGAATGTGACTGTAGACGTGATTCACTCGTGTACTTACTTTTTATTAACTTGACCAACAAAATCAGATTAAAAAACTAGTAAATGCGGCTGTAGACGTGATTCACTGGTGTCCTTCTACTTTTTATTACTCTTATGTATTTCAAAACGCATGCTTGGACTTGTCTCGGTCTACTTTTCTTTTCAAAAACATTCAGGTAACTACATCATCACTAGAAGATATTTCGGTTTAAACAACCAAGGTGTTGCTCAAAAAAAAAAAAAAACCCAAGGTTTAAAACAAATAAAACAATTATTTTACGATGAGCAAAATTGTTTTTAACATTATTGAATCATTTTTATTTCAAAAATAATTTAATAACTAATAGTACAAACTAAACTAAACATAGTATATCATCGTCTGGCTCCTTAAGACTTTTTTTGGGCTAAACTATGACCCAACGTCTGATCTAATTTCCCAACTGAAACTATATTAATAACTTAACTATTGCTAAAAATGACCCCTGAATTTATGCAACATTTCAATTTAATAGATTGATCAGTTAATGCTTGCTAATAACTTGCATTATTGTTTCAAAAAACACTTGCATTACAACTATAAATAAGAAATTAGGTACTCTAGTTGATAAGTAAACTAGATTAAAGTCTTGATAGAATAACGTCGTCAATAACTAATTTTTATCGCCGCTTAATAAAAAAATGGGGGAAAAATTGTCTTTTGTTTCATTTAATGTCATTTTTCTCTAGCCAAAAGTTACTAGTAAAACATACATTTTACATCAGAGAAATTCAAATACATGTAAAGAAAATAACATAACTTATTTAAAATGTTTTGTTATAGGCATTAAATAACATATTTAAAATGTTTAAAATGTTTTGTTTAAGATTAGCGAGCACATCAATGGGAGTTTAATGAACAAGACTAACTCGTCAGAAAAGATTATCATCACTTTCATTTTTATGTCATACTTTGTACGATACTACCCAAATGAGGAATACTACACTAAAAAAAAGTCTGCTATAACCTGAATAAAAGCCAGATAAGTTGCATGACCAACAGCTGTGAAGATGAATACTTATTTATGAATTAATAAAAATGTATATCCAAGTATTCACGCATTTCGAGTTTGAGTGTGAATTTTCTCGGAGCCTATATTTTAAGTTTCTTTTGCGCCTGTTTAACTTGAATATAGGGGGAACATGTTACATACATAGAGGGCTATCAGTCAAAATACATCTGCACCAATACATCTGCACCGATATCAGATAACTTTTTCAAAAACATATCTTAAAAGGAATCGAGTCCATCAGACGTTTTTCTTACGTTGTCAATAACCACCTATCAATTTGGACTGCCCACCAGTAGAAAGCATTAAACCTGGAACACGAATGTTGAAAATAGAAATATACATTTTTATTTCCTTATTAGTTTGACTCAAAGAAAAGTATTAGTGTGGTATTCTTCATTTGGGTCAAGCTAACAAGGAACAGTATTAGTGTAGTATTCCTTCATTTCGCACCCTCATCTCTCATACAAATGTAAAATTTCATTTCACTCCATACTCTGAATTCAACATGACTAGTACAATTTACAAACCAACTTGCCTATAATAATTGACTATGTTTTGATTTTGGAGTTTCAATAGCAGTAATAAGAATTAGTGTAACCGAGTTTGATAAGAATTAAGAGCATAAATCAGATTCGGATGGCAAAATAAATAGTAATCAGACTTTTCATCACATCATGCTGCTTAATTAACTATCTTCATTCTCTAAGAAATATACTTCCTCTGTTCCTAAATAATCCATGTTCTATATTTTTCACAAATATTAAAAAACTCATTTAATTTTAATTGTAAATACATTGTTTTTTTGTGAATAACAATTTTCCATAACTTTTAACCAGTAGAAACTCAATAAACACCATTAATTTCTTCGAAACTTACAATTTTTCATTAAATCATTCATTGAAAAGGTAAAAAATACATCTTTTTGGAATAATTTTTTTTTTATAATATACATCTCTTAGAAACGGAGGGGAATCCCCTATATATTAATTGAGAAACATTTGAAAAGATGTAACCTCAAGTTTGTATTAATTAAAAAGTAACCTTGCTTAGTTGTCAATCAATTAGCATATCAATTAAACTGACGTGGCGGCTTTAGGTTCAATTGAAATTTGCTAGGGAAAAATAATTAGAGACGCATATAACGCATGTAACATAGTTTATATATTTA
>CAKOAT010188044.1:0-21130 GCA_932364175.1 Eruca vesicaria subsp. sativa | reverse complement strand
ATATGTAAATTATAAATTTGTGAATATTAAAATTTTATATTTTAATTACATATATTCACCCTGCGCAAGGCGCAGGTCTTATCCTAGTATTATATACTATAACTGTGCCTTTGACCTTTACAATTATTTAGGCCTCGTTTCAATATGGGCTGTAACTCTTCTAAATTATCTACAGACTTCAAATTTGGGTTTTTTTATATTGATGTGCTCGCTAATCTTACATATAAATAATTTTACTCATTTGCCAAAAAAAAAAAAAAAAAACTTAACTCCTAGAGTCCAACTATGGCTATAATTATACGATAAAATATATAAAAACTTGTTCAACATATTAATTCTTGGAACAGTTCAATAAATTAAGTTTACATAACAAATAGTACTACTGAAAATGAGCTATTTTTCTCCATCTCAGCAGATCGAAAGTGGGCAAGGTGTATTTTCCATAATAGGATGACAAGGCCCATGGTCGTAATTACTACTTCTGAGCGAGTTTTAAAAATTACTTGATGGGCCGATTTTTAAGTCGATATTAACAACGCCAACAAGAAGTAAGAGACACTTCAACCAAAACAGTACTGAATATTTTCTCAACCAAAATATCACAAATATATTTTGAAACAGGATAATAATAATCATATGGTAAAAATCTCTTATAGATCAAAACAAATTCACAATAACACTGAACAATCACAAAGAATGTTTACAAATCATAGCATACTCTTTATCTTCAACAATTTTGCAACAATTATTATAGGATTTTTTTTCTAACATTCTGTTTCAATTATTGGATCCCTTGAAGAACAGAGAAGTACCAACCGTTGCAGTAACAACGAACAAGCTCCCCAAAACCGCTGGTAACGCACCACTGTCTTGAACCGAATGCAACAGCTGCTTTCCATAGCTCTCCTTCTTCTCTTCCTTCTTAGACTCTGAAGAAGAAGAAGACTCATCTTCTTGATTAAACTTCAAGAACTCTTTCAACCACAAAGCCGACATTTTCGGGTATCTTCTAAGCCCATCTTTGTAATCAATATAATACAAACCGTATCTCACACCATATCCACTGTTCCACTCAAAGTTATCAAGCAATGACCATACGTAATAGCCTTCCACTCTAACTCCATCTTCGCTGTTAATATAAATGCAAAGAAACACATATAAGTGACTAAACAACCTAAACACATAGAATATTACAATATTAATAACAAAATTTTGTATATTTATTAGATAAGATACTTACATATATTTCTAATATCTAGATTAGGTAATATCTCTAGTATAAATATGTATGTAACTTAATCAAAATTCTTATGAGAGTCAATATACAATTCTTCCAATTTTCTACTCTCATCATTCCCTACACATAAGTATTGCTTACTGAATAGCTTGATGAATGGCATGAATGTGTCCTTCTATGTATTCCAATCTCTCTGTGTCGATTGAAGGGTTATACATAAACAAACTCTGACTCTGTTCAGCTACTTCACCATACCCTGAGATTATCATAAACAATGTTGCATGAGAGATCTATATAGAAACAGAGGACACATGCAACTTACTCACGTAAAAGATGTTTATACCGTTCTCGGTTATGAGAATCCTAGGATTGTCATAGTGTTTCTTCATATACTTTAGAACGTTTCTGAGTCCTGTTGGATATGTAAAACTCCACTCTGATCCTCCTTGTTTCGCTATTTGTTTCCCATCTATGTTTGTTTCTGCAACATGACATAAGTTAGTCACAAAGATTCCATCATTATCATAATTTATTATTATTATAATCATTAAGAGCCATACTCATCCAGTCTACTCCTTGATCAGTTCTCCAAGTAGGTTGCGTAGGATCCACGTATTTGATACTCTTCACGAAAAGTGAGCTGTAATAGTTTATACCAACGTAATCACAAGAGCCTATCAGCTTCTTGGATTGTTCTGGTGTGAAACTTGGTAAACGATCTCCTACTGATTTCTTCATCGTGTCTGGATAGTCTCCANACTCATCCAGTCTACTCCTTGATCAGTTCTCCAAGTAGGTTGCGTAGGATCCACGTATTTGATACTCTTCACGAAAAGTGAGCTGTAATAGTTTATACCAACGTAATCACAAGAGCCTATCAGCTTCTTGGATTGTTCTGGTGTGAAACTTGGTAAACGATCTCCTACTGATTTCTTCATCGTGTCTGGATAGTCTCCATACACTGTCGGATGATGATGCCTGTATGAAACAGCAAGACAAATCAAAAACGGTCTGACACTAAAAAAAGACTAACTCATGTCTAATTTTGAATCTCACTTACCAACCAATCATGAAGTCCATAGCTCGGTTACATCCTTCTACATCATCAGGATCACTTGGATCATAAGGCTCATACCAAAGAGGGTTATGCGCAATTCCTATTTGTCCATTTTTAATCTGCATAGAATTCAAATCAGGTAACTAAAATGGAAAGTGATTTTTGTTCTATTTATAGAAAGTCTACTTACATGGTCACATTTTCTGAACACTTGCACTGCTTCTGCGTGCGCTAGAAGCAAGTTATGGCTCACGATGTAGGCCTCGTATCCGGACATTCCAGCAACACTAGCTCCATTTACATACTTTGAGCATCGTCCTGGAGCTTTTCTCCCTGTGTCATAACCAGCCACACTGTACACCCATGGCTCATTCAGTGTGCACCATAGATTCACTCTATCCCCAAACCTCTCGAAGCAGAGACTCGCATAGTCTCTAAAGTCATCTCTGTATTTACACATAACCTAATATGAATCTCTTGAACGGATACATTCATCCACCATATAAAAAATATTTGAAATTCAAAATATCTTACATAATCTGCTCGCTAAGAAAACCACCATATTCATCTTCAAGATCCTGAGGAGTGTCCCAATGAAAGATGGTAACAAGAGGAGTGATTTCATTGGCTAGGAGTTCATCTATAACATCATTGTAAAACTTAATCCCTTCTTCACTAACTCCTCTCTCCCTTTTGCCATCTGTTTTACAAATTTCACAAGTGAACTGTTATAATGTTGACAAAATAAGGTTCCAGAAACAGTAATATACTTACAAGGTATAACTCTTGGCCAAGCAATGGAGAGCCTAAAAGAATCCATGTTTATATCTTTCATCCTCTTGATATCTTCCTGTTACAAGAAATTAATCAAAAATCTTTAATATTGTAACTAAATACCGTAAGGAGCAAGAAACCGAAAAGGAACCTTGTAACGATGGAAGAAATCTACGGCAACATTGCCGTGACTATGGTCACTGATTCTGTGAGGAAACCTGTTGGAGAAATGATCCCACATACTTTCACCTCTCTCACCTTCAGTGACTGCTCCTTCATACTAATACAAAACAAAAAACAAAAACTAAAGTAAGTTACATTTTTTTTTTTTTTTGGTTTGTATTCAGTTTCTTGATTTGTTTTACCTGGTAAGAAGAAGAGGCAGTTCCAAAGAGAAAGCCTTTTGGAAAGCTAGCTCTACCTTTTGACATCGATGTAGGATAAGTTCTTTGAAGACTGCAGATTAATTTTCAAGAAATTAATGATTGTCCAAATATTTCATTAATTAAATATGGATCTTGAAATGATTGAGAACTTAGAAAGAAAAATAAAGATCACTCACTGTGTCATCTTTGGTGGTTTTAGTCTTGTCTGAATCTAAAAGCTTGGTCTTGGAGAAGAAAGATACAACGGTGATAAGAGGCTAGATCTTGAAATAACCTTCTCTGGCTATAGATCTTGAGAAGCGCCTTCAAAGTGATATGATATATAAATGCGTGATTGAGATACGTAGAATTGAGAAGTCAAAGTGGGGTTATAAATGTTTCTTTATGCAGCATTATTGTTTTAAAATATCGAATGGATTGAATCCTATTGCAGACCGTTTCCTCCTTTGCTTATATAAAATATCAACATGGCCGGTCAACTTCAATTTTTTTCAGAATACATGCAAAATTTTAATATATTTCTTTAAGAAAATAAAAAAAAAAACTTGTCCATTACCGATCTAGTTGATTAAGGACGCATTGTTTTATAATATGGCCACTCCTGTTGTAATAATATTCGTCCATAATCCATTTATAATTAAAGAAATGCGTTGCCAAATTTTTTATAAAAGAAATGCAGTTGATGCTCATGTATGATCTACCCTTAATTGCAGCAAATTTCAGCTTATCTTCACTTCATAATCCATATATTGATGCTCATGTATGGTCTACCAGTTGATGCTCTCACTCAGTTTTTATATTATCTTGTAAGCTCAAAATGGACTCTCTTTTAGAGAAAAACACGAGAGAGATCGTTGGGTCAGAGCCTCAGAGGCGGTAGCAACGTCGTTGACTTTGAATCATTCATGAGAGACTGAGGAAAAGAGGGCATAACGGTAATTTTCAAAGAGGTGCGTGAACTGTCATTGTCAACGGCGTATGTTTATTGACTTTGTCGTCGATCTGTCTTGGCGGAATCCGCTTGTAACTTGACAGAGTAGAAGCAGTCTTGATGGTGATGTGGCTCCAAACCGGTCAAATCTGTCGGCGAATATATAAGATAAGACAATTACGAAACAGCTCCAGGCTGGTTGGTGCATGCAATAATACTATAATAGTGTTACGTGATCAGTTTCATCCCTCGTGTATTGTTGTTGTATTCATAATGGCTTCAACTCCAAATTAAGAGCATCCCCATTGAAGGTTCATGGGGGGAGTTCACACGGAAATCAAGAAAAAAAAATAATAAAATAATAAAAATCTATGAACCCCTCTCTCCTAAAGTTCACTGCGGTGAACCCCTCTCTCCTGAGGTTCAACACGTGGCGGCTCGGGATTGGTCTAGAACTTTTTTTTTTATTTTTTTTTTAAAAAAAAGAATCAAAAAGAAAACAGAAAATTTTTAATAATAACTTATTTGCAAAAATCGAAGACTCAAAAATCAAATATATATATATATATATATATGTAAATAACTTATTTGCAAAATATTATATCCATAAAATAGGTTTCTTATAGATTATATATCCAATTTTGTGCCAAAAAAAAAAATATATATATATCCAATTTAGTTGATTCGATAAAACTATATAAAAAGATCATTGATCTAAGTGATTTTGAATTTCATTGATCTAGTGATGTTGAATTTCATGTTGGTTTAGGTTAGGGTTTCGATTCCCATCTATTACATATTTCATTGTTAACCCTCTTTTTAGATATTGGCAAATTAACGTTTTAAGTTAAAAGATTATTCTTTTTTGGGCAAAATTACAAGATTATTCAACTTATTGTAGTTGTTGGGATACGGTTAAAATCTACTTTGATTAATTTCTATAACAATTTCTACAATCTCAAGAGACCTGATAACTAGTATCTGTTTTTGTTTTGGTCATCATCTGTGTTTGGCCTCTTTTTGTTTCAAAATCTCAGAGGATTGATCACTGTCAAAGTACAAACACGAACAAAAGAACATATGCGCTTACATGTGATTACAATACATAATCACGAATACATGTGATTTCCCGCTTATTGGTAATATAGATAGATCAGGCAAAAACATCACAAGTTGAAAGTCTAAAAAGTCTGCTCACAAAAAGGTTGTCTAGAGCTCCAAAGAGCTTTGCCGCCCCAAGAAAACACCAAACTGATCATTAGGCTTCTCAAAAGCGCAGAGATCTCTCCCCTCTTCTTCTATTCTCGATCCATTTGTTATGAGATTTAAAATAAAATCAAACGATGTCTCGGAACCTACTGTGTCATCCAAAGTCTTATTTTCTTCCTCACGTGACACCTTCCAACCTTCTTCATTATCTTCTTCTTCACTTTTTGTAACCGGTCTATTGAGAAACTGTTTGAACCAGTTGACGGAATCTTTAGGATACCGTTTGAGATCGTTTTTTCGGTCAACGTAGTAAAGACCGAATCTAGCAGCGTATCCATGCTCCCACTCAAAGTTGTCTAGTAACGACCACGTGTAGTATCCTCTGACGTCACATCCATCATCTCTGTTATAACAAATAAAAATATTTTAAATCATATAAGACCAATGTTTGGTTAATGGATCGATATATGACTTGTAAATCATAGGAAAAAATATTATTTTATTTTTCATAAAGATAGCGGGTTTAAGTGAGTATGCCCTGAATTAATGTGTTTACTGTTGATTTTCAGAAGATAATTATCAAATATCGTTTGGAAATTGCAAAACGTAAACAAAACAATAAGTCCAATTGCGTTTTACAGTTTCACAATGATTTTTGACCATATATATATATAAACGCACATAATATAACTACTAAAAACATACCTATTTGCAGTCTAATACAATGATTTTTGACCATATATCTATATATAAACGCACATAATATAACTACTAAAAACATACCTATTTGCAGTCTAATACAATACGATTTTTGATATATAAAACCTGTGGACCAGAGTTTACATTATAGCTCTATGGAGTTGTTGAAGGTGGTCTCTATGATAGCTTATCCTAAAGGTATCGTTGAGAATCTCATCTCGTGATTTTGTACCGTCATCATAGTCATTAATTCCTACAAAAAAAATTACGTTAATAAAACAAACCAAATAATATTTTTTTTGTTACAGTAACAAATAATAGTAAGTTCAATTTAACGAATAATAGCTCAAATGTATTTACGCTGTTATAAGATATCAAACTGTTTTTCTCACCGTTCTCTTTTATATAGACGATAGGATTATTGTATTTATCTTTGACGTAGTTGAGAAGTCTTCGAAAACCTTCCGGGTACGAGTGATAGAGTACGACTCGACCTTCCTATGTTGCAAAATGAATATCCTTAGAATGTTGGTGAACTATTCTATTTTCTTATATAAATATTCAACTAAAACATACCCCTGGTCCGATTAGGTGGTTACTATGATTTCTTTCTGCTCACAAAAATTATAAAAAATATTAAGATTAGGTTACGAGTTTCACCTGAATTTAACTACTCAATAAACGTTATATTTTAGCTTTATTTTCAATTAGCATTTTTACCTTTCCTCTCAAATTGATGATCAGTCCTGACACGAGGTCGCCTAGGTTCAATGTGAGGACGATGAGCGACGAAGCGTGCAGTATAATAGTTTATTCCAATGAAGTCCGAGGAATTTCTCAACATTTTTGATTGTTCTGTTGTGAAAGAAGGTAATCTACTACCAACGTATTTTTTCATGATTTTAGGATAATCTCCGTAAACCACTGGATCTAAATGCCTAATACATATACATTGTAAAGATAAAACAATTTTATAATATATGTAAAAAAAATCATGCGTTTGTAAATTATAACGTACCAATCTACTTCTACGGCAAGGCTTCGTTCAACAGCATGTTTGTCAGCAGGAGATGAATAATCGTCAGGCTCAAACCACGGAGGCGATATCACAATCCCAATCTTACCATCTTTTGAAGTCTGTCATAAGATTTTTTTTTTTCTGAATAAAAATAGTAGACCTCATATATAAAATCGAGCAAATGGCTTAGATAGCCCAAAGAAAATTTATAATGACAAAAACAGCCCATGGAGATTTTTCTTCTTCTAAAATAGCACGAATTAAACAATAAAATGACTAAATTATTCTAAACGTTAAATTTTTTATTTTGTTCCTATTTATGAATACTAAATCCTAAACTTTAATTAATAAAAATAAGCTCAAATATAAAACAAAATCCTTTTTAAATTTGTACTAATGTTATTTTACGAATGTTCATCTTCTTCTCTACTATTTTGGAGGAAAAAATGTTGTTTAGATGCTATTCTAATTTATTTCTCTATAAAATATATAGATTTTAATGAATTTCTATGTATACACACTTTGGGGGTGATTGATTGGACTGTAACTATAGAAATTTTATTGTAGAAATTAGTCTATAGAAATTTTGGATGTAGCAGTATCTAATGTAGCTGTAGAAATTAAATGAGAAAAAAGAGAAAAAATAAAGATATTCCTACAGCAATCCTACATCAGTATTTTTTTTTATTTAGAAAATGAGGCTCCTACAACCATTTTTAAAAAATTTTAACTTTAGCTTTAAAAACTAGTTAAAACATGATTGGTGATTTATATGATTGTATATAGAAAATAAAACTAAAGTCACTAGTTAAAGCCTAACCAATCATCCCCCTTGTTACATATTCTTTGTACTATTTTGCAATAAGAAGTTTTAGGTGCTACTCTAAAGTTAGTTCTCCATAAAATATTTATATTTTTAATGAACTTCTACGTATACACACACACCTTGGTACACTTTCGGAACTCTTGTACTGCCGCTGCATGAGAAAGAAGAAGATGATGTGATACAATGTAAGGCTCGGTGGCCGAGTCACCGGCTTGACACTTATTATTCACCCATTTCGAGCATCTTCCGACCGCTTTGTTTCCCGCATCATACCCCGCAAGACTTATAACGGATGGTTCATTTATAGTTGTCCACATCTTAACTCTATCTCCGAAGTTTTCAAAACAAACTCTTGCAAAATTTCGAAAATCTTCTCTGATTTATCGAATTTTAAAAATTTCTTAGTTATAGTTTCTTTTATATGTATGCAAAGAACATAAGAATCAATTAAATTAGTTGATTTTGTATGTTTATATTTGGTTTAGTTTCTTACACTATTTGAGGGCTTAAGAAACCATCATACTCGTCCTCGAGAGATTGAGGATGGTCCCAGTGATAGAGAGTTACCGAAGGTTGAATGCCTACATATTTTCCCCACCAAATCGTATAATATGTCATAACCTATACCTCTAGTTTAGTTAATTTATTAGATTTAGTTAATGAATTGATATTATACCATTAGCAAGAAGTTCGTCGATGAGAGCGTTATAGAACTGTAAACCTTCTTTATTTACTCCATCCTTTACCTTTCCACCTTTAAATTAAAGATATAGTCTGAGTAAATATTAATTAAGAAATTCCTGAGGAAAAAATAACGTAAATTACTTACTGGGTATTAACCTAGCCCACGAAATTGAAAATCTGAAAGAGTCCATATTTAGATCTTTCAGCAACTTGATATCATCCTGGTTTCATAATTTTTTTAGCACTTAAGTAATGACGAACATCCAACGACCAAAATTAATGTACTAAAAGGATCCACAATATGAAATATAACTCTTTATCGAGCTTTAAAAAAGTTTGACATCAAAGGACCAAAATTATGATACCTTATAACGATGGTAAAAGTCGACTGCTACATCTGCATTCTGCATATTGGTTCTTTCTGGAATTCGAAATTTTACAAATCACTATAAACTATATAATCATCAATATATATGAATTTAAAGTAACCATTTGAAAATACTCTTTGCAAATATCAATAAATAATAAACACCTGGAAAAGTGTGGCTGAAGTAATCCCAAATAGTTGGCGATTTTCCACCTTCACTAGTTGCACCTTCGGTCTACACAATAATCACAATAATGGCTAAAAATAACCAAGCTTAATTTAAAGACAGAAAAACGTTCACTATAGACGCAGCAATATATCAATGTTTAAAAAAAAAAGTTAATTATGTAATTAAATGTTTTTTGGTTTTTAAAGAATGTGTGAACCAGAATATGACACTTGGTTATATGGGGTTTTAAACTTGCATGAAAATGTCTCACAGCTATTAGGATTGCGACGTTTTTAGTCACTTCTCTCATATTTTAATTTTTTCAATTATATTTCTTTTTGTCAAAAACTCTAACGGGAGCCTACCAATAATGGTGCTCTAAAGGTGATATAAGACCATAATTAACTCGGTGTTCTTAAGACAGAGTTCTTAACGGAAGTTAAGAAACTGTTTCTTAACTCTTAACTAAAAACGCTAATAATCAGTTCTTAAAGTCTTTATTTAAGAACTGGTTCTTAGTGTTTTTAGTTAAAAGTTAAGAAACAACTTTTTAACTTCTGCTAAAAATCTCACCTTAAGAACCTGAGATTAATCATACTCTAAAAACACGGTTATCGAGAGGTAATTATGAAAGATCCTTAACAAAATCATAATAGGATATAGTGTGTGTTCCACAAACAAATAGAACACCGGTTACAAAACTAACCAAATAAGAATCGATTGTAGTTGATTTTTGAGTGAATTGGGTAGAAATACTTAACAAAATAGGAAATTAGGGATTTACCATATTTTGGTGGGGAAAGTAGTTATGTGTGGGGAGGAGAAATAAATAAATAAATAGGGTATGGGGTGAATTATGATATAAAGCTTATGTGTAGAATGCAAATACTTTTGATTTTTTACACTATTTGTAGGTCTCACCGATACTTCAATACGTGAAGTGAAGTGACAGTCTGTGATTAATACATTTTTAAAATTTATTTTTAATCAGATAAATAAAAAAATAATAAAATTAAAAAACCCATAAAAATTGATTATAGGGTTAATGATACTCTAAAGATACTGCAATTGATATATTTCTTTTTTTGGGAGGTGGGGATAAAGTTTTATAAGTTAATAAGTTCTTTGACGTATATAGTTTTATTCTCCACCCTTTTTTTTCCTTAAATTTTTACATTTTGTTTATGTCACCGTACATAATAAACAGACTACAGCATGCATTACGCACCAATTGTATCAGATGCCAACCAAGAAAGCAACCATATATTATCATAAGCTGAACGACCCACAGGACACAGCAAAACAAGCGATATAAACTTCACTAGTCATTTCATATACTCTCTTCATTTTTAATGTATGTTACAGACTTAGAACATGTACATTGAGGGTTCGTAAGAGGTTTATAAAGGGATTCATACAGTTTTATAGATGAACAGTGATGAACTTCTCTCTTCAAAAGTTCATCCCGGTGAACTCCAAGAGGATGGAGTTCACCACGTGTCGGAAGGGGATTCGTTCAATTAATTTTTTTTTTTTTTAAAAAAATTTGACAAAAAAATAATAATAAAATATTACAAAGATGAACCCTCTTAGGATTCATTTCATGTACATGCTCTTACAGTTACAATCTCAAATTACCTGAAAGGCCGACGTTGCAGTTCCGAAAATGAAATCATCTGGAAAATCACTTCTATCAAGCAGTCCAGATTCAGGAGAAAGAGAAGTACCGTCTTTTGTAAACCACGTCGTTATCAAAAGGAGGATGAGAAAATGCAACTTCATAATGAGAAAATGCAATTTCATACTTATTATTTTGGTATTTGATATCAAATATTCTTGTTTTTTTTTCAGTGAGAAGAGATGTGATTTGTAGTCGTTAAAAACAATGCGCTTCTCTAAGAATATATAGAGCCTAGTCTCGTGACATTGATCTACGTGGAAGTGTATATCCTTATGGTCAAAAACTCTTTTTGCATGTAAAACTCTCTAGAACGCTTACAACTTTCATTCCAAAAAGCTGACGATACCCCTATTACGTACTTCGATGAAGTCATGGCCACAGATGTAACATCCAATATCAACTAACCACCTGTAGTTGAATATTTAGTTGCATATAGATCATGATAGATGTATGTTTTTTTACTTACATATAAAACATATGTTATAGAAGTATATTTTTATATTTTAGTAGATGTGAAAATAAAAGTTTAGTTACTAAAATTCAAAAAGCATATCGATTATTCGGAATTCCTATGGAATCAGGAACACGGGTATACACTTCCACGTAGATCAACGTCACGAGACTACGCTCTATATATACACGTAAAGAAAGGGCATTGTTTGTAACGACAACACAAATCTCATCTCTTCTCACTTTGAAAAAAAAACCCACGAGTTTAGCAAACAAAAAAAAAACCGACGAATCTTTGATATCAAATACTCAATATAATAAGAATTAATGAAGTTGCATTTTCTCAATTATTAAACAAATCATGCAAACTACTGTGAACTATAAGAGTACTTAATAACTGCGTTTAGAGTTGGTCGTTTAAGTTATCAATTAATCTAAATTAAATCAGAAAATATTAATTAAAACAGATCGATTATTGAAAATAAATATTAATCTTGTATTATTGTATATATGAAAAAATCAGTGAGACACTATGAATAATGATGTTCTCATATTCTTAAATTAGCGGAAAATCAGTTTGACTACTAATGTTTTGCGACGAAAATGCTATCAACACTAACAATTTAATAGTTATTCATCAAAAGAAAAACTCAGTATATGAGTACGTACGAGCTTTTAGCCTTTTATACGTACGCATAAAGCCATAAACCATTGCTCATTATTTTTAAGAGAAAACAAACAAATATTTCAAGATCACTTAACGTACGTATCATTTTTTTTTTTGTTATTTCCATATTATCCAATAATTTCTTTCCACATAGAGGCAATTTCCATTGAATACTAAAAAAAAAAGAATCTGATTTGGTTTTAATCCACAAAATGTTTTTCTAGGGTCCAAAAGAAGCATCGTAACCCAACAACAAAGCCAACCGATTATAAGGAATATCCAAAGTGCAACGATCCCTCTCTTCTTTTCTCCTCGATGTGTTAGTCATGAGATACATAATAGTGCTAACGGACGCCTCGAAACCTTCTGGATCGTCAAGAGTCTTATTCTTTTCCTGACTTGACCTCTCACTTGACACATCCCATACTTGTTCTTCCTCTCTTTCTTGACCACTCTTTATGCCAACTCTACTGAGAAATTGTTTGAACCAATTAACGGAATCTTTGGGATACCGCTCGAGATTATTGTCGTAGTCAACATAGTACAGACCGAACCTTGTAGAATATCCATGCTCCCACTCAAAATTATCTAGTAGAGACCACGCGTAATATCCTCTGACGTCACAACCATCCTCCCTGTTATAACAATAAAAAAAAATATTCACAAATTGTTAATGAAATTATCAAACGACAAACTTTCTTTTTGCAGTTACATGTCCAATTATTTTTATCGATAACTTTCGAAAGAAACACTATATTTTATATGATTAATTATTAAATGATTTTTGGTGAATTGGTAATATGATATGTGTACATATATGTATTATTAATATATACAAATGTTTATTTTAAATCAATTTATAATAAATTATGGACCACTATTTACATTATAGCTTTGTGGAGTTGTTCAAGATGGTCCTCATGGTACTTTATCCTGAATGTATCGTTGAGAATATCCTCTCGTGATTTTGTACCGTCGTCGTAGTCATTAATTCCTATAAAAATCACAGAAAATGAAAGTTAACAACGTCAGATTTCTTTATTTTTTATTAAAAGAAAAAAAAAATCTAAACAAAGATTCTCACCGTTCTCTTTTATATAGACTGTAGGGTTGTTGTATTTATCTTTGATGTAGTTAAGAACTTTTCGTAAACCTTCTGGTACTGAGTGAAGTATGCCTCGATCTTCCTGTGTGACCATTGAAACATCAATACTCTTAGAATCTTAGTTAATATTTATACTCTTTTTATTAGTAGTTTTACAAAGCATGTGCATACCTCTGGTCCCATTTTGTGATTACTGTGATTTGTTACTGTTAAAACAGGCAGAAAAAATAGTTCATGAGTTACAAATCACTAAATATATCATAACTGATATTAAAGGTCGCATTCTTACCTCTCCATTCTAACTGTTGATCAGTCTTGAATCGAGGTCGTGCAGGATCAACGTGAGGAAGATGAGCAATATAGCGTGCGGTATAATAGTTTACTCCAATGAAATCAGATGAGTTTTTTAACATTCTGGATTGTTCTACGGTGAAAGATGGTAATCTCTTCCCGATTTGTTTCTTCAGTGTTTCTGGATAATCTCCGTGGATAACTGGATCTAAATGCCTAAAATACATATTCGATTAATAAGTATCTAATGATTTACAAGAAGATATACATTGACTGTTTTGCATTTGATATAAAGCTTATAACAACAACTTACCAATCTAGTTCAATGGCAAGAGCTCGATTAACAGCTTCCTTATCGTCAAGAGAAGTGGAGTCATAAGGCTCAAACCACAACGGTGATAACACTATCCCAATCTGACCGTCTTGTGAAGTCTGTCACATATATCATTTTAATTAATTAAAAAATTAAAGAAAATTAATCAAATGTACACTATTCAAATAATAGCTTATGTATATGCACCTTGTTACATTTCCGGAACTCTTGTACAGCTGCGGCATGAGCAAGAAGAAGATGATGTGATGCAATATAAGGCTCGGTAGCGGAATCACCAGCTTGACACTGACTATTCACCCATTTCGAGCAACGTCCAACTGCTTTGTTGCCCGTATCATAGCCCGCAACAGTTATGATGTAAGGCTCGTTTATAGTAGTCCACATCTTAACTCTGTCTCCGAATTCTTCAAAACACACTCTTGAAAAATCTCGAAAATCTTCTCTGTTTTAAGAGTTAAACTTAAAATCATCAATAAATGTTATCGTGCAAATCAGTGGTAGACTAATATAGTTAACTGGATATGCCTATGAGTATTTTGTTACGTCGACTTACATTATTTGAGGGCTTAGAAAGCCACCATACTCATCCTCCAGAGCTTGAGGATGATCCCAATGATAGAGGGACATCGAAGGTTGAATGCCTGCACATATATGTTTGTTCAAAATAAGATACTCTAAAATGTTTGTTCAAAATAAGATACTTTAACGTATATCAAATAGTTAATTTTCAGAGTTAAGTTAACTAACATTTTTTTAACTCCAATGTAACACAAAGTGTAAAACAGTTTTTTGTTTGAATTAATTCTTTCAAAAAATAAAATAGTTAATTTTCATGATTAGTTTACCATTAGCAATAAGCTCATCGATGAGAGCATTGTAGAATTGTACACCTTCTTTGTTTACTCCATCTTTTACCTTCCCACCTATAAAGTAATATCAAAAATAAGAAAATCCATCAATTTTTTTTTTGCTTTAAGATATTAATTGTAATTTGAAGTAAAACAATGTAAATATACTTACTGGGTATCAATCTGGCCCACGAAATTGAAAATCTGAAAGCGTCCATATTAAGCTCTTTCATCAACTTGATGTCATCCTGGTTTATATAATTTTGTTCATTTCGATAATTAGTAAAATAAAATAATGGGTCCATAATAAACACACAAAGAAATAAACTTTATCGACCTTGAATAACAAAGAAACAAAATATCGTTTGGCATACAAGGCTGAGGCTGTATTACCTTATAACGATGGTAAAAATCGACCGCTACATCTCCATTCTGCATATTTGTTCTTTCTGCGTTTGAAAAATTTACAAACCATTATACATCTATATAATAGTGTTATATATACACATTGCTAGATATATAAATAAATAGAAGTAGAAAGAACCTGGAAAAGTGTGGCTGAAGTAATCCCATATACTTGGCGATTTTCCACCTTCACTTGTGGCACCTTCATACTACATTAATAGACAAATGGACCAGCTTAGACACAGTTGCCGCAAAAAGATGTAAATTAAAAATTATAGAGAACCCAAAATTAGAAACTCTATCATTTGTCAGTTTATTATTCATTGTGACGTACAAAAGGTGAAGAATAAAATCAACGTCGTCATCCTAATTGCAACATATATTTATAAGACATCTTACCTATATCACTTTAAATTTGATACTTGTAGAATATTTACTACTACATCAAAGCGAATAATACATACAAGTACGTAAGGATCTTCGACTTCGCATCATTTGTCAACGTCATTCCATTATAATTAAGTCCATAACCAATTATGTTATCGAAACTGGAATTCTTTTTGGCAATTTTCATAGTACCAACTGAAGTATTACCTGAAAAGCAGATGCAGCAGTTCCAAAAACAAAATTATCGGGAAAACTACGACGACCGAGTACTCTAGATTCAGGAGGAAGAGAAGTAATCTTCCTGGACAACCATGAGACTATCAAAAGGAGGATGAACAAGTGCACCTTCATTTTTATTGTCTTTTGGAATTTTAAAAAGATGTATTTCTTCAAGGTCGGGATTTGTAGATGTTGCAAACTAAGCCGTTTCCTCTCGTATATATAGAGCTAAGTCTCGTAACGTTTGTCTACGTGGAAAGATATATTATATATCATGAACTTTATATATTAACACTTTTTTAGACTTACACTAACTTAACGCATTGGGTAAAACCTAACCCTAGATCTAATAATCAGAGATTAATCGGATATTAGTTTTAGGGCTTTACTTAAAGGTTATATATTACATATGTTTAGTTATCCATTTGTGGTCTAGTGGTTACTCTAATCTTGATTAATGAGCAGTTTGGCGGTTTGAAGGGAATTTAATCTTTTTTTGTTTTTTTACTATTTTCAGTGTTCTAAAAATTGGTCTGCGTCTAGAAGTTTGTCATTTGGCAAATCAGACCTAAACAAAATAAAATTTTTAAAATCGATCGGTGTCTAAGAGTTTGCCATTTCGCAAATCATACCTAAACAGAACATTTTTAAAAAAGATCAGCATAGACACCCGTTTAATCAATAATCTCATACGCATTAACTATCGCCTAACGAACGAATTTTTAAACAATGCTATTTTCCTTTGGAAGTTAAAATGACTAGAAAATGTTCTGTTTTAACCTTTGACATGTAACCCTCAAATATGTTCTTCATTTTTAAGATTTTTAATTGATATATGTTTTAATTAAATATGTAAATATGTTTTAATTGATATATATCAGATCTGCAACAAAACATGTAAATTTGCACTTCAATATAGAAAATATAGTTTTATTATTTTTACCGGTTAATTGGTCGAACAACGTTTAATTGTATATGCTCTATGGCTGTATAACGTTTTCCGGCGATTAAAACGGTTGTAGAGAACGCATTTTTTCTTTGGTAAAAAAAAAAAGAGAACGCATTTTGAAAAAAGTTGAGAACAAAAGTGACTTTTGGGATTAAATAGTTATGTATTCCCTATAGCTACTTACAATAAGAAAAGTCATAATAATCAAATTAGGAAGAGAATTCAATTTGAGCTTCCTTCTTCTTGTACCCGCAAATTCGACCTCTGTTCATTTTCATCTTTGAATGTGGTCGGAATCACTACTTGATTCAAAATATCTGTGTACCCTATGCATGTGCGTTTGTGTTTGACAAGTGGAGACTGAATGTGGTCTTAATATTGACTATGTTCACTGTACTGTCGAAAATTCTCTTGCATGTAGAGAAAACTCAAAACTCTCTGGAACGCTTTCAACTTTCACGTTCAAAAAGCTGACGCTTCCTTTTACGGACTTTGATGTAACCCTGACCGTTCATGTACTATCCAATAATTTTTTTGTTTTTTTTTTTTTTTGTCAACTCCAATAATTTTTTTGTTGAACAACGATATTCATTAAAAGTGCAAATCCCTTTTTCTGTCGATTTGGTTTTATTTTTTGGGCATTAGAGTTTTTCATGGCATCCCAAGGGAACTGGAGTTCATTTGTGAAAATATATAATGCTTATAAAAAAATCAATCCAGCTAAACAAGAGAAATTTTGGAGATTATCTCATGCCGATATGCGTGTGTATATATATATATATATATATATTTATCTTATTTGGGATAAATATCCAGATATTGTTTCTTTTCAATTTTATTGGTATAACAACTTAATTAATATCTGGTGGTATTTATAAATCCTAAATTCTAAGGACATCTATAACATTATTTAAGAAGTAAATTTGCTTAGTTGTCAACTTCTCCTTGATTTTAGGTAATTTTATTTATTTACCTTATTTAAATATTTATATATAATTTTCTTTTTTAGAAAAAACGAATTTATATTAATAATATTATATCTTAGAAAATATGTTAACTATTTTGTATTAAATTATTATCTTAAAAATATATTTTTCTATTATAAAATTTAAGTGAATTTACTGATTGATTTGTAACTTCTCTATGATTTTTTGTAATTTTTCTTATTTGTTATATTTTAATAATTTTATGAATAATTTATCATATAATAAAACAAATTTCTATTAATAATATTATACTTTTAGAAAATAAGATAATTCTTATGTATTATATTGTTATCTTTGAAATATATGTTTTTATCATAGAAATTAAAAATTAAGTTAAAATATTAATAGTTAAATATAAAGAAGGTAAGGCTGATTTATCAACTTCTTCATGGTTTTTTATTTTGTTTATTTATCATATTTTAATGTCTCATATATAATTTATTAATTAATAAAACGAATCTATACTAATAATACTAGATTTAAAAAAAATAATATAATTCTTATGTATTAGATTGTTACCTTGAACATATATTTTCTATTAGAAAATTTAAGTGAATTATCTGATTTGCAATTTCTCTATGATTTAGATAATTTTGATTATTTTTCATATTTTTAATAATTTCATATAAAATTATTATAAAATAGAAACGAATTTGTATTAAAAATTATATTTTGAGTAAATAAGATACTTCTTATGTATTATATTGTTATCTTAAAAATATATTTTTATTATAGAAATAAAAGATTAAGATAGAAAAATTTTATAATTAAAATAAATTTAAAGCAACACATTTGAAAAATATATATTTAAAATATTTTGTTATGTAAGTGTTGTCATTTATAATTAATTTTAAAACATAAATCATAACTTATTATATTGGTTTGAATTAATAAAATATAGATTAATCATAAATCGTATGAAAATTATGCCCGCATGTGCGGGCAAAACACCTAGTTTATTTATATTTATGAAGTTAATAATATAATTTAATACAATAAGCATTGGTTCAAGTTAAACTGATATATACTATCAACGCTAAAATACTGACGATGTAATCTGATATGTATGGGTATATAGGGGGGAGAGGGACAATGAAATATATATCGTTAAATATTTGGTCTATGTTTTAAAATTAAAAAATTACGAACCATTATAATTTGTTACAATATGTGTACCTAAAGGTTGTCAACATGTTTTTATTGCTAAATCATTTATTATGTTTTCTTATGTATATGATATTTTGTGTATTTTGTAATACTGTTGAAAGATGAATAACTTAATTTAATATAGAAAACTCCATACTTGAAAACTTCTTCTACTATTAACTTGGATAGCAATTATGTGCTTTTTTGCGAAAATAAATCGTGAATATGTATGTATTTAGGATACTGCATATGGACGCCACTTGTTTGGGCTTGTACATGGATATTGTCGCAATCATGTCTTCAAGCTATTATTAATAATGCATGAGAACAACCAAAATTTCCAAATGATCCAACTCATAATACATTAACACCCAGACCTGTTAATACCACAAATGATCATCGTTGTAATCCAGGAGATTATAAAGAAGAACAAACTCTGTGGTGGAGTAAAATCAATCAGGTTATGATTATATCGTAAAAACCCCAACTTTATAAATAAATAACTAAAAGTTTTAAATCGAGAGGATAATTGATATACATACCACTATTCTTAGGATTCTTTTTTTTTTTGCTCACAAGAAAATTCATTACCTAAGTGGGTTGTTAGCCCAAGTACATTACAAGGCCCCTAAGAGCCTATTTTGCAAGCCCATCCTCAAAACTTAAGGATTCACGATGGTAAAAACGAAAAGCAACAGACTCAAAAGCGGAAGACAAAAGATGAATATCAGAGATTCTTAAGAATCCTTATTATAAAATATTTAAACTAGGATGTTCCTTATCATTTCCAAACGAAAGGTACAGTTGCCATCAATTGCTTATTTTGATTTCAAGAAATTCTTGAACCACTTTGCCGATTTTTTCAGGCGTCTCTTACATCCATCGTCGAAATCCACGTAAACCAGCCCAAATCGTACGGTGTATCCCGTGCTCCATTCAAAGTTGTCCAACAACGACCATACGAAAAATCCCTTCACCTTAGCTCCAACCCTGTTTCATCATTTAACAAAAGCATTTGCAATACAGTCACATAAATGTTATATGTTTGTTTATCTCCACTTATCCAAAAATAAAAATTATATTTGGTATTTGTAACGTGGGAAGTAGAATTCTTAACATTAGAGACAAAAAAAAATGCTTACGAGATCGCGTCCTTAACCATCTCAAGATGTTGAGTGTAATAATCGATTCTATTTCCGTCCGGAGAAACATCTTCACGGAGTTCATCTCTCCCTACAAATTATATCAAAGATAGCTAATTTTCAAAGTATATATATCAATGATCAATCAAGTAAGGCTCATGAATTTATAAATTACCGTTTTCGGTTATGTAGATGACCGGGTCTTTGAACTTATATTTTGTATAAAGAATAAGATCACGAATTCCCTTTGGATATATCGAAAGCCAATCTGATGCAGCCTATAAAAATTTACACCACACATACAAGGTTTCATGAGAGTAGTAAACTTGACCGTGTAATTATAACCAAAATTGCAATGTTTTATGAGATTAGTCTATACACGTACCTTTGGACCGATGGGAACTCCATTTCTTACAACTGTTAACATAGTTTTGGGTTCGTTAAGTTTCGACTATTTTTTTTGCTAAAATGATAAAAAGTAACCTGGATGATACGAAAAACCGACCTGTCGTGTTGGCACAAGGATCAGAGAACATTGTAACATGTTCGGTGGAGCAGGGGATATCCATTACGTAAGCGGAGGAGTAATAATTGATCCCAATGAAATCATATGAGCCCCTAAGCATCTTAGATTGTTGTTCAGTGAATGTAGGCAAACGACCTTTTACGTTGTTAATCATGTCGAGTGGGTATTGACCGGTCACAAGTGGCTCCATAAAGTAGTCAAATGAGAAAGCAAGGACTCGTGCCACAGCTAACTTATCTTCCGCTGATTCTTCGGTATATGGCAATTTCCAAGCCGTGTTCAAAGCAATACCAACTTGACCTTTTTGAGATGCCTGTTTGAACGACATTCAAGAGAAAATTTACCATTCTCCGCAGATAAATAATATAAAAAGACTAGATGATTCGGATTATTTTTCACTAATAATGGTTATGAAGTCGGTTTTGGTTATGAACCTTGTTTTTTAACTCACATTGTATTTTTCTCTGTAGACTTCTACGGCAGCTCCATGACAAAGGATGAGGTTATGACCGACAATATAAGGCTCGGTGGCTCCATCTCCGGCGATGCAATTAGGGTTTGTGAATTTAGAGCATCTTCCTGGAGCTGTTTTACCTGAACCATACCCTCCTTGCACAACTGACAATGGCTCGTTCAT
>CAKOAT010187933.1:2964-54411 GCA_932364175.1 Eruca vesicaria subsp. sativa | reverse complement strand
AAAAGATTCATCCTAGGTTCAAGTTCAAATACAACAGTACACAAAAGATTCAAGTACAAAGACAATAGTACACAAAAGCATCAACCTCTTCTTTCGTCATACGTTCCCATGTTCTTATCATTGTCTTTGTTTTCCCATTCATGGATCAAATTCAGCTCTTCATATATATCCACCGCCATCTTCTCCCTGATAAACTTCCTGTTTCTAGAACAAAGCGCTTTGGGAAAGTCCATCCCAAGAGCATGACACTCAATGTACTTCAGAGCGAAGGGGCCACAATCACCACTTCGGCACTGAGGTACTCCAGTTGATAGTCTCTCATAGGTGTATGGCTCCAATGTGTATCGTGTCTTTTGTTTGTCAGTCGCAGAGCACTCACATAGCAGATAAGGGACCATGTAAATAAAATGCTCCATTACCTCATCGAGTTCAACGGGTGAAATATGCCTGATAATGTTGTCCCAGACGACAATGTGCCTATTAGGGATTGATATCCATATAGCAATCCAATGGGTGTTATTGTAGTTCACAAGTGCATATATATCATCCACATCCTCCCCCAAACCTTCATAGATTGGCAAAAAGAAGGTACCTCGCCTGAATGATAATTCCACGCCCCACCAGAGAGTTTTCTTGCTAAACCGTTGACATCTCCGATGTCGTTCTTAAATTCATGGTAATCCGCCCTCCACTGCTGAGCGAACACATGATCAAGAAAGCACATTCTCGAGCTCCTGAATCAATCTGGATGGTCTTGGTACCGTTGCCTCAGTAAATTGATAAAAGCATCCATTTGCTGCAAATAAAACAATACAAGTCAGATAAAAGCATAAAGTTAAGTCGTCTGAAAGTCGTTCAGAAAGAAGACTTCACAGACGACTTAAAGTTAAGTGGTCTGCAAGTCGTCCAGAAAGAAGACTTCACAGAAGACTTAAAGTTAAGTCGTCTGAAAGTCGTCCAGAGAGAGGACTTCACAGACGACTTAAAGTTAAGTCGTCTGAAAGTCGTCCAGAGAGAAGACTTCACAGACGACTTCCAGACGACTTTCAGACGACTTAGTTGGAGTTACTTATAAGTAAGAAAATAGAATACTTACATGGTCGGTGAACCATTCTAATCAGTCTAAGTCGTCTGAAAGTCGTCCAGATAGAAGACTTCACAGACGACATGAAGTTAAGTCGTCTGAAAGTCGTCCAGAAAAAGACTTCACAGACGACTTTCAGACGACTTAGTTGGAGTTACTTATAAGTAAGAAAATAGAAGACTTACATGGTCGGTGAACCATTCTAAGGGGGTTCAGATGACATGATAAAACCGACTTGGACATTTCGTGGTTTTTTGTCCAAAGGCCGTTTATATGCCCTGAAACACAAAAATAATCAATCATTTTTTCCAGAGGCAGTTCATAGGATATTAAAGCGACTTACGGATCAGTTTGGAGCCATGTAGTGAGTTCATCCGACTTCTTCTTGTCAACTTCAGCAAAAGGATCATAACCTTTGCCAACAATTTTGTTTGGAATGATCTGTTTGACAGTGCTGTTTCNCTTGTCAACTTCAGCAAAAGGATCATAACCTTTGCCAACAATTTTGTTTGGAATGATCTGTTTGACAGTGCTGTTTCCCTTGAAAGGAGTTTGTTGAGTGGGAGCAAGTTTCCGATCTCGCTCACTTTTTGCACGGAGTTTCACCTTGTATGCTTCCTTCTTTGTCTGCCTCCTAGCTTCCGCTTGCTCTAAATCTTCGACAGTGGGTACTTGTTTGTCCAAAACGAAAAGACTGGCTTCACCACTCGGGTCCTCTACATTTTCCTTCACCACCAGCTCTTTCGAGTGAGTATGACTCTTTTCTTTCGCCTCATTCACACTTTCACTTTCCTCTTCTTAACACGTTGCATAGTGATTCTGGTACTAACCCCGGGTTTTTCTGGATTTGCTGAAGTACTACCCACCATCTTCTCCAGATCTCCCACCTTCTTCTCCAAAGCTCCCACCCTAGACCCCACCAACTGTATCTCCCTAAGGCACCTATCAAACCCATCCTTCATGGCATCAGATATGTCCTTCAAGGATTTTTGAAGATGCTTTTTCGTTAAAGACTCAGCTTCAACATGCGACTCTTTACGAGATTTCTTCCAAGGTCTGCTACTCTCCTCCTTCACACCACTCTCCTCCTTCACACAACTCTCAACCTTCACACAACTCCCAATCTTCACACCACTCTCAAGCTTCACACCAACCTTCTGAGTACCGGTGACTTGCCAGCAGTCCATGGTCCACTTCCATCCAGGAACAAACATGGCTTTAATTATGTTGACCGCGGCAGGGTCATCTCTGTCTCTGTCCCATTTTGGAAACATGTCTTCAAGGTCCTTTCGAACAAAGTTGTTCACGTCTCTCTGCAGTAAATAAAACATATAAAATAGGTATTTGACGGATTAGGATGGACGACTTACAGTTAAGTCGTCTGAAAGTCGTCTAACAAAAAACTTCTCAGACGACTTAAAGTTAAGTCGTCTGAAAGTCGTCCAACAAAAAAATTTTGAAGGACGACTTTCAGACAACTTAACTTTAAGTCGTCTGAGAAGTTTTTTGTTAGACGACTTAGACGTCTTTCAGACGACTTAACTTTAAGTGTCTGAAAGTCGTCCGGGAGTGATTGTTGGACGACTTTCAGACGACTTAACTTTAAGTCGTCTGTGAAGTCTTTTTCTGGACGACTTTCAGACGACTTAACTTTAAGTCGTCTGAAAGTCATCCGGGACGTCCGAGAGTGAAGTTAAGTACCTGTCTGCTGATGGCGTCCTTGAAACATCTGCGTTGTCCTAGGCCACCCTTGTAAGCAAGCAACGGTAGAGACGGTCTGCTTGACACAGGAGAGCCATAATTGGCACCCAATTCTGGCATAGCTTCGTACGCCCACACCTGGAGAACCTGTACAAACCCATCAACGGTGTAACCTGTTTGCGTCAAGTCTTTTGCTTTCAAAGAATCCATTAGAACCTTGAATGCCACTCTTCCCCATGGGTAATTCTCAAATCTTTCCAAGTCCATGACTAGCCTTGCAAGACTAGCCCGTGTAGGAGAAGAGAACTTTCTGGCTTCAATGTATCATGCGTAGATGGCAAGGTATCCCAGTCGCATTCGATCATCCCGAGACCACCCGTCACACTTGGTAAATGTTGTTCTTAACTGTTCAATGCTTGGCCCAGCATGGGGATCAACACCCATCTTCTCCCAGAAAGCAGTCATCTCCTGAGAAATCTCACACCTTGGATTTTCCAAATTCGGGATATAGTCGCAGTTCAGACCTGTGAGGTTTTCAAACTCTAGAATTGAAAACCTCAAAGGTTCTGGTCCGACAAGAGTCCAGAGCTCAAACTTCTTCTTAATGTCCAGCTGGAAGGAGAGAATAAAATGTACAAGCCTTGAAGTCCAAACAAAGCCAAGCTCCTTGAACTTGATGAATATTCCCAACTTTGACGCTTTCAGATCCTCATATTCCTCAGGTCTGAGATTATCAGATAGAGCTTGAAATAACTTCTTGTCATCAGAATGATATGAAATGCTACTCAGTGCAGGGGGCTCTTCTCCTAATGTAAACAACCTCGGCGGCAGTTCTGATATATCCATTTTAAGGCCTGCAAACAATCACAAACAACCCTCTCAACCACAAAGGTAGCGCACTATTCTAAATACTATAGAAGACTAGCAGACGACTTCCAGGAAGTGAGATAACTACTCAGACGACTTCTTGGAAGTCTTCTACAGAGTCTTACTCTCTGGATGACTTACATGTAAGTCGTCCAGAGAGTAAGACTTCGTAGAAGGCTTCCAAGAAGTGAGAAGACTACTCAGACGACTTCCTGGAAGTCTTCTACAGAGTCTTACTCTCTGGACGACTTACATGTAAGTCGTCCAGAGAGTAAGACTTCGTAGAAGGCTTCCAGGAACTGAGAAGACTACTCAGACGACTTCCTGGAAGTCTTCTACAGAGTCTTACTCTCTGGACGACTTACATGTAAGTCGTCCAGAGAGTAAGACTTCGTAGAAGGCTTCCAGGAATTGAGAAGACTACTCAGACGACTTCCTGGAAGTCTTCTACAGAGTCTTACTCTCTGGACGACCAGAGAGTAAGACTTCGTAGAAGGCTTCCAGGAAGTCAGAAGACTACTATGACGACTTACAGTCGGAGAAGATGTGGTCCCTAGCGGTTACAGATCTGCATATCGAAGGGAAAAGAAGAGTCAAGACTACAATTTTTAGGGTTTTCCGGCGGCTAAACGCCTTAAAACATAAGATATAACATACCGGCGGCGGAGGAAAGGGCTACGAGATTTCAGATCTGAAAAAAAGGAAGCGGATGGTCAGTTTAAACTACGAAAANATGTGGTCCCTAGCGGTTACAGATCTGCATATCGAAGGGAAAAGAAGAGTCAAGACTACAATTTTTAGGGTTTTCCGGCGGCTAAACGCCTTAAAACATAAGATATAACATACCGGCGGCGGAGGAAAGGGCTACGAGATTTCAGATCTGAAAAAAAGGAAGCGGATGGTCAGTTTAAACTACGAAAATACTCTAAGCCATGAAAGAAAAACGAGATTCGTCGAAATCGGAGAGATTACCGGCGAAAACGGAGAGATTACCGGCGAAAACGGAGAGATTCGTCGAAATCAGAGAGATTCGTCGAAATCGCCTTTACAATCGTTCTTGGAGAGAAACGGCGCTAAGGTTTCGGAAAATTGTGAAAAAGTGAAAAAAAATAACTTTTATATGTCCGGTAAAAATCCGGTTAGGTTAAAACGTAAAATGTTAAAATTAACGGTTCGGTACAATTAGATGACTGAAATTTCAGTCGTCTGGGAAATAATTTAAAGCAGACGACTGAAATTTCAGTCGTCTGGGAAATAATTTAAAGCAGACGACTGAAATTTCAGTCGTCTAATCCCTAAACATAACCCCTAAACTTTATTCTCTAATTAAGCACTTCGAAACATCAATTTAAACTTGAAAAAATGTTTACTATACACAGAAATAAACACATAGAGGTCAAATTAACTTTTTCAAAAAAACATTTCAGCTTTTCAAAATTTAACCCTAAGATTTCATACAATACTACAACATATGTTTGCCAAACCCTT
Organism: Eruca vesicaria subsp. sativa; assembly: GCA_932364175.1. Taxonomy (NCBI): domain Eukaryota; kingdom Viridiplantae; phylum Streptophyta; class Magnoliopsida; order Brassicales; family Brassicaceae; genus Eruca; species Eruca vesicaria. The sequence continues at coordinate 49,271 of CAKOAT010187933.1, read as the reverse complement.
AAACCAAAGAATATCATGATTCACTACTTCCACTCATCTATGCTGAAAACAAATCAACTTTATCATTTCTTAATTTATATCACTTATAAATGTTTATAATTACATGTTTTTAATTTTTCACTCATCAAAATATTTTGTACAGAATTTATAAATTATTTTTAAGATTCAATCGTCCAGACAATTAACACTTCAGTCATCCAGACGACTGAAAAGTAACTCAGCCCGACCCAGACAACTTACTGGGGTTATATTTGTAAAAATATCTTCTGTTTTTTGTTTGGTCACAGAGCACTATACTGTAATTTCATAGCCCTTTTAGGTTAGATTTGCATTTGATTTAAGTTGGGGTCTAGTATTGGGGTTAAAATCAAGTTTTGGGTTAGTTTTGGCAAAAAACCCTTCAAAATATTGGATATGGGCCATGTTTTTAAATAACAAATAAAAGTAAGGAAAAAAAAAACGTATCCCTTTAAAATAAGAGGTTAAGTTATTCAGAAGATTTATATATCTGTTTGCAAATATGAGTTTAATCAATATCATATATACTACAGTTAACCTTAATTTTTTTTTTTTAAAGAAAGGCTTAGTTAACACTAATTATTGCAGTTATTTTTAAAAGAATCTGGACAGTTCCATTTCACAAAGCTTACCTCATCATCATCATCTCAAATGAAGTTTGGCCATAGAAATCTTTCGACCCGGATTGCATCTTCACCATGAGGCCTCTATCACTTTCCGTCTGTGAGAATGATTAAGGTAAAGATAAATCAATGAATATATGTTATGAAGGAAGAAACGTAACTGTCTGGTTACAAATATATTAACTATATTAAAATATAACATGGTTAGTGTTGATACAGTTATATAAAAATAATATATAGCAGTTATATATTTTTTATTGGATTGAACTAATATCAATTGGGCATGTTCCAAATTTAATAGTATTGATCCAAAAAGGAGTACATAATTGGAACCGGTTTGCTTCTAGTAAACCGAAATACATATGAAAGCATCAAACCATATTTGATTAAACCCGTGGATAGCTAATTTATTTCCTGTCACATTGATCTTCTCTAAAACATCCCTCGTCATGTATGTTAGTAACTGGGCTCAATGCGAGCGTCTACTTTAATCTCTAATGCTTGTGGCTCCTTTTTCTGAGCGCCTTTCCCTTGGAAATCTAAAAGAGTTTGATGAATCTTGTTTGCTTACTTGGAGACAGCTTCACTGATAAGATGGTAACTTCATGAATTTATTAGTGTGGGGGTTTTCCTTCTTTGTTCAGCTCTACATATGTCTTTTACAGCTTTTTCAAGATTGGTCATCACTTGTTCTACTTGTAGTGCAATCTCTGCTATGTCTTTCTCATCCTTGCTCTTTCTTAGATTGTTTTTCTAAGACATTATCAGGATCATGTTAACACTAGGGGTGGGCACAGTTATTTGCTACTCGGCTTGTATTCGCTACTTTATTCGTACTTGGCTTTAAAATCGAGTACTCGTTTTGTTCAAGTCGAGTATCAAGTCGTTTATTTCAATTACTTGCAAGTACAAGACAAGTACAGAATACTAAAATGAAAATAACTACTCGGCGTTGTTGGCTTGTTACTCATGACTTATTACTTGATTTACTACCCGTTTTTTTTTACTTTAAGACAAAAAATCTCTAAATTATAATCAAATTACTTGTTTATAAAATAAATGAATTAAAAGTGATATATTATAAAGAATATTTTAGAGTTTTCTTTTAATTTTATATTTATCATATATCGATTTAAAACATACAAAAAGTAAATAAATATTCTTTATTAAAAATTGTTTAGATTATAATTATAACTAACTAATTTTTGTCTTAAATTCATATACAAGGTTTAAGTAGCTAAAATTAATAAAGTATTATTAAATAATTTACAAATAATTATATAATAATTTATAGATTAGTTTAGAAGCAACAAATAGTAAAACAGAGTAAGTACTTGCAAGTATACCATTTTTAGCAAATACTTGAAAGTGCAAGTACTCGTTTTTAATAAACCAAATACAAGTCTAAATTTTTATTATTCGAATAAGCCAAACCAAGTATCAAATACTCCAAAAATGGTAAATACTTGGATTGTGTTCACCCCTAGTTAACACACAACAAAGACATAAAGTCAAAACCTATGATGTCAAGGTAACATAACAAGTGTAAGAACGGAGAGAAATAATATAAGAAAATATGATGAGAAAGTGAAGAACGACGAGAGAAAGAGAGAGTTTGATCCAAAATAAAAAAATAAAGAGAGAGTGGAAAATGTGTTGTTGTGAGAGAGATAGTAAAGAGTAAACTGAAAGATTTTTTCTCCTTAATTTTATTATTCTAGCATAGATTTATAGACTGAGAAGACAAAGAAGAAATGAATAAAAAGGCTAAAAGGGACCACTTCCAAAGGCTCCAAGATTTAAATTCAAATTCAAATTCAAATTCAAATTCAAATTCAAATTCTCTTGTCTCCAATGATTGTTTTTAGTTCCAAAAATTATTATTTTTAGTTTTTTGCTAATTTCAGTAAACCTTCAATAATCATGATATAAAGAGAGACCATTAGTTATTGTCTAAAACAGTTTATCTGTGCGGACAAGTTTATGTGGATGGGTCAACTCTGGATGAGAGTCTTCGTGAATGGGTAAATTGTGGATGATTTAGTTGTGGATGAGTTGACTCTTCTTTAAGAATTCATTTCTTCTTCTCAATACTCACCTAAAGCTTGAGCATAAGCTATGGTCAAGCTTGGAAAGCCATGAACACATCCCAAAATGGTTCCCACTTGTCCAGAAGCTTCTCCAATGTATTTCTTGGGTCATGAAGGTTATCTTGGATAAGATTAGAAACACTCTCCCTCAAGATTGATCATAAGAGCTCTTTGGGATAGTTTGAAACTTTGAAGAATTCTCTCGTTAAAATCTTATAAAGAAAACCTTTTTTTGGGACAAAACCTTGTAAGGAAAAGAGTAGAGCCAGCAAAGCTTAGGGATTAGCCAGTGGATTCTATATGTCTTAGATCCAGTGTGGTGGACATATAGACCTTGGATCATGGCCTAACTTGTGTTACAAGAGTGAACTCCACAACTTGCACACCTTATAATCAGTCTTGGATCATCTTTGCTTCAAGCCGGTTCGGTATCTCCCCTTTTCTTTTGACTTCTTGCAATCTTCAGTAGGATGGGATGACCACTAGAGACTCCAAATATCTTGCATATGAATGAATGAGACTGATGAGGAGAGTCTTTTGGAAACTTGAATCCTTTATATGATCTGAGGTGAGACAATGGACGACTTGGACCTTCAGGATAGCTCACCATTAACAAACAACAAAGTAGTTCATCACGAACCTTAGGAGTTCTTCTGTTCTGAGGACCAGACTCATATATTTCTTTCATGTTACTCTTTCTCTTCTTCCCTACTTTTTCGTTACAATTAGCAGTAAGTTCCACAAAACCATCATAAGAGTTCCTTTGTATACTAATTGAGGAACAGAATCCATTTTCATTATGTTAATGGGATCGTTAGCTTTCATGGAGTATTTTATCTCGCCATGCCTGCAAATATTTTAAAATAAAGGTCAAAATGAATATTATCGAATATGTTTTCAGGTTTTTAAAAGAATTGGGTAATTAACTATATATGGAAAACATTTTTAATGTTTACGGAAAATATATTGATAGTACTACAGTAGAACCTCTATAAATTAATACTCGATAAACTAACAATATCTATAGATTAATAAATTTTATCGGTGCCAACTTGGGCCGGTTCAAAATGAGTTGGCACCGATAAAATTTAACACAATCGATGAAATAATATGATAATAAGTTTTTAGAAAATTCTATGTATACATATTTTATATAAGTAGAACATATCATTTTTTTTGGTAGAAGTAGAACATATCATTATACTGTTGTTTTATATTAATGAAATTCTCTTTATATTTTTTTAACACTTATTATATTTTTGAAGAGATTCAGTAATATTCTATTTAAAACCACATTTATTTAGATTATATGCAATATATATTATATACACAAAATAATATAATGAAACTGATATATAAGTCAAGTATTTAAAAAATAATAATTGTTGTTTATACACTAAAATTAAATATTTTTCTTATTTTAGAAAATATTATTTTAAAATAAAAAAATCTAAATAAAGAAAATTTTCTAAATTAATATATGTACAAATTAATAAAATTTCAAAGTCCCAACATTATTAATTTATAAAGGTTTTACTATAGTAAAATTATCCCCACTCCACAAAGTAATGGTCAAATTTTTTTTTTTTCAGAAGATGTTAATTCATTTTTCAACATTTTTCCACGCCACGCTTCCAAAAAGGTATTAATCCTTTTTAATTAACTGACTCTAGAATTGAATATTTTAAACTGATTTTTCGCATTTAATAGTAATTGCGCAAAAGAAAAAGTCCAAATAAAATTCAAGATGAGTTTAGTAGTTTACTATAAAATACATTAACATTTATTTTAAGTATCTACTGCATGAAAAGTAATTAGTCGAGAACCCAAAAAAGTACATACATAGAAGCAAAACGTCGACTATTCCGTGGTCTTCGTTCCCACATTGACGCATCATAAGAAAAGAAAAAAACAACAAACAAACATCTCGACAAGACATAGAAAGAGAAACACAACCCAATTTTTTCTTTGTGTTTGGAGTAAACAAAATAATGAGAGATTTAAAATACCTTTCACGGATATATTATCGATTAGAGGTGATGATGATGGTGATGCTGATCGTTTCTTGGAGGTGTGTTTTGGGATTAGAGAACATTAATCCTATATTCTTCGATGAAGGTCTTTCTCATTTGTTCGGTGAATCTAACCTTATTCGATCTCCTGACGATCGCAGCGTTCGATTACTCCTCGACAAATACACCGGTAATTTCTGGTCTTTTGAGTGATAATTTATATATTATTATTATTTTTATTTATATATTATTATTAGTACAATGATTTCTCAAAAATACAATTAATTTCACGTTAAGAGACTCGAGTTGTAGGTTTTTAATGATAATAATAATCTGCACATTTAATATTTTGAGTTGCATGGACATAATAATCGGTAGAATGGAATGGTAACTTGGTGGGTTGTAACATGATTATACGATTAAACCATCTTGTATCATATATTCAATCAGGGTATAATTTTTTTTAACTTGATCATGCGATTATACCATGAACTATTGCAGAATCTTGATCTAGATTCAATAATCATGCAAAAGTAGGTTTTGAAGCGCAGTTGGTTCACCAAGCGAGGATGGTCTAGTGGTCTTGAGAGAGCTTCGGCCCCAAATACGGATCCGGGTTCGAATCCTGCTGGCCACTGAGGATAAAATTTAATATCTGGGCTTCCACAACGTCCGGTGACCGAGGCGTACTCTGGCCGATAACGTAGACTGATACGGACACTCGCCGCTAGTCTGGATCCACTTTGGTGGGTGCCATGATACACTGGATTATTCAAAACAAAAAGAAGCACAGATGATTTTTTTCGAAGCATCTTCCTCTCTCATCTCATCTTTCTCTCTTCCATTACTAGAACAAAAAAAAAACTTCACAGCTTGGCTCCAATGTTTGGAGGTATCGGTGGTCGCCGGTACACGTTAGCTCCGACGTCGGGAGCCCTCCTCCTCCTCTTTTATCCTTTTTTCCTTTGTTTCGGTCTCTTCTCTCCTCTTGTCGTCGATATGGGAAGTCTCTGGTAAGACTATGAAGGCATAAGGCTAGGTTCCGGCGACTAGGGTTTGATCTGGAGATGAATCGAGACGGCAAGGTTTTGCAAGTTGGCCAGAGTCGGCTTTTGAAGGTAAAGCTTCAACAGATCCGATTTTAAATTTTTCCAGATCTGGTTTGAGGTTTTGGCAGTGGTGGCGCGTGAATGTGGATTCAGAACTCCCCTCTGGTTTTCATTGTCTCCTCCAAAGGTTCTTCGTCGTGGGGTGGAGTTGTTCGGTGTTCCCTGTCTGTCGAAGCTTGGTGTCTTGCTCCGACTAATGGGTCCTGCCGCGGCTCAAGGGTTATGGTGGTTCTCCATCAACGCGAATTCTGTGGTGGACTGGTCATGTGATTGGCTCTTCCCTTTGTTGACGCGTGCAGACTTAGGAGTTTGGTGTCTAGTGCTGTCATCTATGGCAGTGAGAGCTCAACTCCGACAGCTGCTCTCTCTTTCTCCTTTCCTATCATGGTTCATGACAAGTGGGTCCAATCTTAGCGCAGAGTTTTGGTTGCTTCTATTCCGATTCCCCACTTCATCTCGCCTCTCCAATGAGCTTTTGAAGTTTGAATCGCAAATAAGGGATTGGGCAAGGTTCTCTTGTCCTTCTCAGGTGGTCGTGTTGCTCCTACGGTTGAGTCAGCCTAGTGTGCATGCAGCTTGGAGGTCTGTGTTGTGTTTGATCATCCCAGTACTAGTGATTCCAATTGGTTGAACTAGCAGATTGTACACTGCTTTTATTTGCAGGTTTTGAAGCTTCTATTTGTTCAAGACGAGTTACCATTGCAGCCTAAAATTTTGGTGCGTGTGAGCTTCTTACGGTTGAGGCTATTGCGGTTCCATTCACTTCCCAGTGGTTACCGAGTTGGGAGTCTACGGGCTATGCTTCTCACCTCTTTTTCCATTTGGGTAGAGCTTAATGTCTGAGTCGAAAGCGGATTTGAAGAGATCATCAGACACTAGCTACCGTTCCGGTGTCATGGAAAGACCGGCATCCGAGGCAACGAGGTAAACCTCGCCCTTTCCGTGGTTAACATCGGTGGCGGAGAACGGTTATGATATTCTAAAGATAGCAAAGCATTGGAGCGGAACGTGTCGGTTTGGCAGGCGGACGAACCTACTGTTGTAATGTTAGATTTAAATTTTTTTGTTTAAATCAAATCTGTAATCGACACATGAATTCTACGGGTGGAATTATAAAAGGTAAATATTTTTTTAAAAAATCATGCAAAAGTAAATGATGTGACATACGCAAATTTATTTATTCCACCGTTTTTATCTTTGTTAACTTTCTTGAACATATGTCGCTCTTTAAAGTCGTTGGGTTTTTATTTATATAAATTTTAATTCGAAGTTATATTGAAAATTGAATTCGATAGGGTCAGGATTCATATCTTCAAGTATGTATCAACATGGATTCTTCAGCTCGTTAATAAAGTTGCCGGGAGCTTACACGGCCGGTCTTGTAGTTGCCTTCTATGTAAGTCATTAATCGTTTTCACTTCTTAAAATTTAGTAAAAGTGATTGAATGTGGATTACATTCAATCCAGACATCAAACGGCGATGTGTTTGTGAAGAACCACGACGAATTAGACATAGAATTTTTAGGGAACGTAGAAGGAAAGCCATGGCGGTTTCAGACAAATATGTATGGAAACGGTAGCACAAACCGTGGCCGCGAAGAACGTTACCGTCTTTGGTTTGATCCTTCTAAGGAGTTTCACCGTTATAGCATCCTTTGGAACCCTACCAAAATAATGTTAGTTTCCTCTTTCTCATATTCTTTTTTTTTTTTGTCAACAAGTTCAGTTTTTACGTATCAGTAAAAAAAGTTCAATTATACGTAGAATCATTATTTTACAAAGTTATTATAAGAAATGATCTGGAGAGTGAAACAATATTGCTTCGAGCTAATTAAAAATAACCTCGTAGTTATGTGATCTAGAAGGAGTTTTTTCAGTCAAAGAGAAAATTAGTGCATGTGGTTGTGAACAGCTTTGATAGTGTGCATGAAATGTGACATGTTGTGTTGTAAAACGCAATATGTACACGGAAAACTCATATTTCAAATGTACTCATTTGCACGCATGAAGTAATAACAATGTTCACTTTGGACTTATTTCTGGATTTGAATAGTATATGTGATCAAACTTAGTTAGATTAAGATTAAATAGTTTAGGTCATCCAAGTTTGAAAACCACATGGATAAAACTTGTTCAAATTATCCAAGAAAAAATATGGAGTATAAATAATGTTGTTTAATTTATAATTTACAGATTTTGGGTAGACGATGTGCCAATAAGAGAAATTAAAAGAAAAGAAGAAATGAAAGGAGACTACCCACAGAAGCCAATGTCTCTTTACGCAACCATTTGGGACGCCTCAAGCTGGGCTACTTCCGGTGGAAAATTCGGTGTCGAGTACACATTCTCACCATTCGTCTCCGACTTCAAAGACATTGCTCTCGACGGTTGTAATGTCTCTGAGTCACTCACCACCGTCACCAGAGATAACTACAACAACATCAATTGTTCTGCCTCAGACCAACTTCTCATGACCAGCGATTACTCAACCATTAGTCCTAAACAAGGAGCTGCAATGAGACGGTTCCGAGAACGTTACATGTACTATTCTTATTGTTATGACACTGTACGATACGCTGTGCCTCCCCCGGAGTGTGTGATTTTGACAGCTGAGAAGGACCGGTTTAGGGATACAGGACGGTTGAAGTTTGGTGGTAGTCATACTAAGGTGCATAGAGCACGAAAAAGACGGAAGCGGAACCGGTCCACGCCGGTGGTATCGGCTGAACTATAGCATTAATTAGTTGAACTGTTTCCCGATTATTATGTATATATAGTGTTTTGTAATAGCTTTTTAGAACATGTTTTCACGTTTACGTTTTAAAAATATTTCTTATATAGATGGCACATATGTTAATTTATCGTATAACTTCTTAAGTATATAAAACGACAAAAACTCAATCTACCAAAACGTAAGTTTCATTATTACGTTATCATATTACCATAAAAAATCTTAATCTGCTATTTTTATTTCATTATCTTTTTTTTTGTGTGTTTAATGGTAATCTATTAAAATGCAAAACAAATTTACATGGATATGACTTTAGCACATACAGCTTGAGATTGTAGCTTTTGACAAATAGGTTTTTATATTAACTTAAGAGCATCATTAACCCAAAAATCCACTTTAAATCTTTTAATTATTTTTTTTAAATAATTTTTAATAATTTTAAAAAAAATCTTTAATAATTTTTAAGTATTTATTGTTACATAAGAGACCTAGTTAAGGGATACCAACATTTGTGTGCTCCAATGATAATTTTTTATTAGAGGTTCTTAAAAAGAATTAACATTATTTTATTAAAGAAAATTTATTTAATAAACACAACATATTAAAGTATATCATTTAAAACATAGATTTTGAAAAAAAAAATGAAAAAAGAATAATTAGTAAAATAATCGAGAATGTTGTTGATTAGAGTTTTTTTTTTGTGTGGACAAAAGTAGATCATCTCTGCAAAATGTTGTTGGCTCTGTATCAGATTACCACTTGTGAAGTAAACGTCAGATTACCACTTGTGAAGAAAACGTCTACATGAGCTGGGGAGTGTGAAGATGGATATATATCATAATCAGACCCACTACTTCTTTAGCATATGTGTTTATAGTCAAACAGATACATGTATCGTTCATAAATTTAGCCTAAATGATGTAGTAATAAATGATGTAGTAATTTAATGCAGAGTTTACACGACAATACTACAAAAGAGATATAATATAAGTTCATTTCCTGCAAACAAAGAAACCATCTTCTGAGAGGATCAAACTACTTCAACTTAATTACAAAGACTCACTAAAACACTAACTTCAATCTAAGATAATAAGAGGGTTGTCTTCTGCATAGCCAGCTTGAACCTCCTTCTCCACTATGTAGCTCGGGACAGCAGCAGGGTCAAGCTCAAAAGAACCACCAGGAACCTGAAAATTTCTCAGGTTAGATGAGCAGATAATCCAAATATCTTCTACAGAAATGAAGAGAAAGAAAGTGTAATAATAACAATTCACCTCTCGTTCTTCTTAGTACAAAAGCCTTTCAAAGCAAATAGTGGCGGTGATGCAGCCTGGCGAGAAGCTCTATCTCTCTGCAAAACTCATCTTCTGCTTGTTCACAGATCTTGTTCATTCTTTTCACAGCTACAACCAACCCATTACAGAACTCAGCTCTGTGAACAGCCAAACCCCCCCCCCCCCACTGCCAATCACCATGCGGAAACCTTTAGTTTCTTTCCTTATCTCCCTGTATCCAAATTCCCGAAAAGCCAACGAATGACCTGCAAAAAATAAACCACATGTGTGGTTCTCTTACATGCTCAAAAACATCCCTAGAAGAAACTCCACACCTTCATGAACCATCACTTTAGAGCGAGGAAAAGAAGGAAGCGTCTTTGTTGTATTATGATCTTTGCTCTCTCATCATCATCAAATTCAGACACGAAAAACGTAACTGAGATCCTTTTGTCCATATTCCTTTATCAGATTGAAGCATGAGATGGGGAGAGTTTTCACGAACGAAGTAAGCAGCTGCAAAAATTACGATCGGTGAAGAAGAAACCGACATTAGAAGCGTATCTAGAACTAACGGCAACTGCTAATAAGACAACGACCATGCAAAGCCGCCAAAGGCCATTGCCATGTTTGTCTCTTCCTTTCACTTTCTCCTTCTTTGATTGCGTCTTTCGGACAATTCTCAAAACCCCATTGTTGCGTCTGAAGATCGGCTCTTATTCAGCAAAAGTCATGTAATGTAGAGATTCAGAGACAGAGGAGCTGCCACCGAGAAAGATATGGAGAGAAGAAAGTCGATCAATTGATGTGGAGAGAAAAAAGGCCAAACCCCCTTAACGAGTGACACTTGTTTCATAAGAGAAGATTTTTTCTTGCCTTTAATTAAGACTACGTGGTTGCTTGGCCGTGTCTTTTATCCGGGATCCGGATTCGATGCGAGATCTGCTCCGGATCCGTTCCGAAATTAGGATATCCAAAGATGCCCGGATTCAAATCTGGATAGTAAAATCTCGGATCCGTATAAATCGAATCCGGATCCGGATATCTTAACTTTTAGGTCTGGATATCCGGATTTGGATCCGTATTTGTAGAAGAATCGTATCTCTAACTTGCACGAACTTGAATCTATCTACGATTGCTCATGACCTTGTATCTTTCTCTTGTTCTTTAGGTTATGGTTAACGTAGTCAGATCACGACTCCGACTACTTCAACGTTTGTTAAAGAACGAGAAAAGCGTAAAGAAAAGCAATGAAACACTCACTTCCTCCTCCTCCCTCCTCCAACACCGCAACCATCACCACCTCCTCCTCCCCCTCCTTCTCCTCTCTAACCCGCTTCAATAATCACTTCCACCAACATCTCCTCCTCCCCCTCCTCCACCAACACCACACCACCACTTTGTCTCTCAATTTTAGTTACTTCCACAACACTTCTTCCTCTTCCTCTCTCATCCCGCTTTAATCATTTTATCCTCCTAATTAGTTTTATAATTGGAGTCATGTTTATACTACGCATCAACGGTGTCAGACATATGTTATATTATGTATTCTTCTTTTCATCGAACTAAACATTCGTGTTGTGTAACTCTATTGAATGACTATACTATATCTTGCATAGTATAGTAATGTTTTTTTAGATATTAGTCTTTTATGTATTTTATGCAACAATGAAATATGTTTGTATTGTGTCATAGCAAAGAACTTTCATTACTAGACTATTATATTTTTAATATAGTATAAATGGCAACTGACATACGTAACATTTAGTTTATATACTGATTTTCTATATTAGATTTCACCATTTGGGACCTCTGTAATTTTACTAATTGTAGACTTTGTTTCTTATAGCGCTAGTTAACACATTGTCGCAACCGATAAACTTCAGTGTGGTTATTTCTTGTACATAACATAATCAAATAAACAGGTTATTTGTTTCCATTTGACTATACTATACTAGTGTGTGTGTAGTATAGAATGATATGATGTTTTGTGCTGCATGAATTATATTATATTGCATATAATATAGTAATATGTGGTCTGCTTTTGACGCAAATTTTGAGTGTACAGTCTAACTTAGTCATAATATGTTATAGTTCCATGTCATAATATGAATTATACTCGTTATGTTATAGTCCCATGTCTATTTCTCCTATATTGTTCATGCCAAGTGAGTCATAATATGCAACATAAATGATTATTCTACGTGAGCTGTGTTGTTAGCTTTTTTCCTATATTTTCAACTGTATACATAGGTATAGTATGAATGCCTTTTGAATACACGTTACGTAAGTGTGCATATGTGCCACCAAGCTGGGTTCCTGCTTCTGCATACATGCACCATTTTTTTGTTTTCCATAGGTACAGATACTTTAGACCATTTTCTTATGCGTTATGTGAGGAAATTTTTACCCTTGTCGAGCTACATGTATTATACTATATCACATACTCCCTCCATTCTTTAAAGATACATATTCTAGAAAAAAATTGTTTCTAAAAGATTCATTTTTTTACATTTTCAATACATGTTTTATTAACTAATTGTAAACTTCAAAAAACTTAATTGCACTAATTGATTTTTTATTGGTTTAAAATTATGGAAAGAATATAACTACAAAAAACTATGCAAATTTATTGTGTTTTATTAAAAAGTGTGAAAAAACTAGAATATGGATCTTTTATGAACATAGTGAGTATATTATAGTACATTCTCCCCATTCATTCACTTTATATGTTATTGTACTATGTATATGTTTTCTTTTTTAATAGAGTCTAACATTATGACGTTTTTTAATGTTCCAAACTTCTAATTTTTTATCTTATTTCATTAGAGTTAATTTTCCCACCCCCGAAACAAATATGTTACATTGATGCTCTCTTTAACTTTTTATGTGTTCAAATTACGTCATTCTATTTGATAGTATAGTTTAGCTCTAGAACCACATAAGTTCCACCTCTAATAACGTGATTGCTAAACCGAACATAGTAATGTTTCACTCTCATCATTTTACGCGTACGCGAGTGAAAAGAAAAAAATATCCGCTTTTGACGCTAATTGTCACATCAACTATGTTGTAGCTATATTCTTTATTTCATCATCTCCTGACGCTAATTGTCACATCAACTATGTTGTAGCTATATTCTTTATTTCATCATCTCCTATGAATATTGCACAAATTCAATCTTTTAAATTCTAAACAGATTCGTCACAAAAAAAAAAAAAGTTAGATTGCCGACAAAAACCCTACTCAGAGTTGACTGAACCATAGTTAAACCATAGTATTATACCGACGGCGGGAGGAAGAAGAAAAGGAAAGAAAGCGAGAGAAAGGGAATAAATAAAAAGATGTGGTCTCAGACGAATCCAATCACTCTTTGCACCGTAGAAACCCTAAAATCTGCGATCAAATTCCGATGGCGAACAACCCTAGAGTTTTCCTGGATATTGCCGTCAGCTCAACAACGGTTGGTCGTATCGTGATAGAGCTCTTCGCCGACACGAACCCTAAGACGGCGGAGAACTTCCGGGCTCTGTGTACCGGGGAGAAAGGCATAGGGGAGTCTGGTATACCACTCCACTACAAGGGATCTATCATCCACGGTATCGTCCCAGATGATATTTGGTGTGGCGGGGATATCACTAAGGGAGACGGATCTGGAGGCGAACCGATCTACGGCAATCAAGTTCCGGCGGAAGACTGCATCAGGAAGCACGACCGTCCAGGTATCCTCACTACGGCCTACTCTGTTCGAAACCCCAACAGATCTCAGTTTGTACTCCTCATGAAGGAGTTCCCGGACTACGACGGCCAGCACATCGTGTTTGGACAAGTTGTGGATGGATTTGATGTAATCGCTCTCGTTGAGAAAATGGTCGGTAATGAATTTGTGATCCCTTCCGATCCCGTGACAATCGCTGATTGCGGTCAGATTCTTCTCGACTCTGAGAAATCTGGCGCTTCTGTGTCAACTATGGTAACTTTTGTGCTCCTGACTTTAAATTGGCGGATAAAAAATAATACTACAAATCTTATAATGTTACTAACGAAACAAAATACTGAAAAACTGAGTGTTCTTTGATTATTTCTTTGGGAAGACTGGAAGATTCAGTTTTACTCTCTTTTTTTTTGACTATTCCAGGTAGGTTACTCTGCCCTGAATTCAGACTCCACTGCCGCGGTCATTTATCAGAAGTTGCTGAATCAGTTGCGAGATGCCCAACTGAAGATTGGGGCGATGGAGGCCGCAATGGCAAAGCAGACCGTTGCCTATCAAAGTGGATATGGCGGAGACATTGCACTGGCTGCCCTGGTCATGGAACATCTCGTACATTCCAGAGGGTCTACTTTTAAGAGAAAGAGAACGAATGAATAATTGGGGGTAGCAAAGACTTGTTGGAGAAGAGGCTTTGCGAGCTGAATATGAATAAGTTCTCTTTTTAGTTCTTTATATTGACATTGATATCATAAGGCAGCTTTTGCTATTTCGATTTGTCCTTTTGGATCTTTCTCTTTCTGTTGAGTATGGATTTATACATTTTGAAAGAAACAGAGTTTGTGGGTTTTGGAGGAGTTCCTAGCTAACTTCTTAAAAAAATTGACGAACCTCTGGATGAGGAGACTTGCTGAGTTTTCTTTTTCTTTGTTTTCGTTGTTGGTTGTGTTTCTTGCTTTCTATTGTTCGTTCATCGTTTGCTGTTGTTAGCTTCTAGTCTAGTTTTAAACTAGATACCATTTAATAGTGCTACGCCTTAATCATGAGTTCCATCCTTGCTAGCTTATATTACATCTAAATGTTAGTTTTTATCTGTTGATTGCCACCTCAACTAAAAAAAGAAAAGTAAGGTGTCTTTAGAGCCACCATGAGATTCTCTTTTTCTCACGCTTTTCAAAGAAGTTTTTTCACCATTTGTTAAATAAGATTAAAAAAAGTGATCATTTTATCTTTTGTTTTTAAAAAATTTCATAAACTCCTAATACCAGTTTATATCAATGAAAACCTTTTTAGCCTCTGATTTATTTATTAAAATAGATTATATTATATTAGTTAATAATTTAATATTAAAGTAAATAATTTTTAAAAAAAAATTAAATTTCGAAATTCTTCGAGCCGCGGGATATCAAATCGCCACAAGGGTATACTATGCACTCTCGTGTCACCTTTGTAGTTCTCTTCTTCGAACTGTGACCAAGTTATCTCTAGTTTTGTTGGAGTTATCATTGAAACTTTACAATATAAATAACAAAAATATGTTCTTGTACAATATTGAATCAATCGTATAAAATGACAACGATTAACTTAATACCACTATGAAAACAAATACGGTTGGTTCCATTTTCCCATAGAAACAACATTGTACTGAAGGTGATTTTTCCGAAAGAAATTGTTAAAACGTTTAAGTCCCAGAACATCCCAAAGAGGTTTAAAATGCGGCAAAAATCCACTTACGATTTTAAAAGAAGAGGATAAGCCTAAATGGCAATAATGGCCTATCCAATAAATCGCGGGAAAAGATAAATATCAAGTTTCTAGGATAGTTATGAAAATCGAGAGAAAATGGAAGATTTCTGTGAAGAGATAAATTAGAGTCAAGGGCAGAAAAAGAAAAGACAACCACACCTATGGTGAATATATAAGAGGAGTCAAGGCGTGAGGCGCAAGGGACACAAGAAATTCTCTGCAACTTAGCCCTTAGAACAATTTATGCAACTTTCTGTTTTTGTTATGGAGCTGCGACTCAACTAGGTGTTTCAAGTCTTAGGTTGTTAGAATTAGGGAACTCGCCGATAGCTTTTGCGACCGAGGCTTTTACCTATTGTAAACGCTCATACACATATTGGGAAATATATCTCCTTTACTTTATTTTTTGTTCGCAATTTACAATTTCGTTTGTTTGCGTATCTTGACTACTTGGGGGGGGGGGGTACGGATCAATCTAAGTCACGGTCGCAAAATGCTTGGTTAGATATGGCTACACACTCAAAATAGTCAACCAACTTGAGACGGCAAGATCGCCAATGACAGCAAACACCGCAGTGTTCGAGGAGATTAAGAAGATGTTCTTGACTCTCGAAAAAAAGTCGGACGAACAGGATAAGCACATGAAAGAAGACTCGACTTTGCGACTCCGCTCGACATGCCCACTAACCCCAGGGGATCCCGTCAAATCAAAACCTAGATGAGGTTACTCTGAGGTGACACGGCTGAACGCGGAGAATCCCTAACCTCTCAATCAAGAAGTGGGAGGTGATGAAGTCGAACGAGTCAAGCTATCCCGCAGATGAGGACGCTGATGTGCATCCAAGAAGGACGAGAAGCTGGGCGACTCAGCAAGATTCTCTGTTCGACAAACTCATCACAGAAGAAGAAAAAACTTCTTCTGGATAGAATAAAAGAAACTGGCCGAAGAACATGCCCGGATCACTCGCAGCAAAGGCCGACATGCTCTGAAGACCTCTGGCAAATATCTTGATAAGATGGGTGATCTCCGCAACTATCTCAAAAAAACAGCCACGGAAGTCAAGGCGGTGAAGTCTCAAATTCACCAAGCTACCAGCGCTGCACCTGATATCGATAGACTCTTTGAGGAGGCTCAAAAATACTCAGTTTATTGTTCATATCACCGAGAAAAAAATCTAGACCTTGGGAATAAAAAATTCCCCATGTATGACAACACCAGAGACCCCAAGCGCATCTTCAAACCTTCCAGATCACGATGAGTAGAGGCAAACTCATGGAAAAAAAGAGACGCGGTTTACTGTCGCCACTTCGTCGAGAATATCTAGGGAGCAGCGCTTGAATGTTTTTCTCGTCTAAAACGAAACTCTATTAGAAGTTTCCGCCAACTTGCTTTGGAGTTTCTCAAGCAATATTCAATGTTCATGAATAGAGAAACCTCCGACGTAAACCTTTGAGCATGTACCAAAAGGAAGACGAACCTCTCCGCGACTTCATGAACCGATTTAAAATCGTCATATCAAGGATCAGCGGAATCAGAGATAAAGTGGAAATCGACGCACTTAGAAAGACGTTCTAATACAAGTCCAAGTTCCAAAAATGGATAGCTCTCAAAAAGCCCCTCACAATCCGAGATGATCTCCATAAAGCCACAAACTATATCATCATCGAAGAAGAGATGAAAGTATGATATCTTTCAAATTACCCTAAGGAGTGAATTACTCTCTCAAATAAGAGGTTCAGCTATAGTACTTAGGGATCGAATCCACAAGGATCTAAGGAACCTAATAGATCTAGCTAAATATAACTCTAGGTGAATGTATAAATAGTAAAAACAATAAATAAGCAATAAGGAAATATTCCAATTTAGCACGACAATTACTTAATCGAGAATGGAAATTTAGACTTCTAAAACTAATATGGAAAAGATGCTAGACTTAGGGTTTTTATTTAGGTTTTCAAGATTATAATTCCATAGGATGATATCTAATTGTTTGCGAGATACTATAGAGCATTAACTATTCTTATTGAACTATTTACTTAAAATATCATTCAAATAAATAAGTCTAATGACAAGATGGTCGTAATTGACAGTGTCGAGCGATTATCTATAGGACAATCGACCGATGCACTAACTCATTATCGACCGATTTCTGCTAGGAAGATCGATCGATGAATCCGGTCAAGCAATGCACACGAGTTAACCTAAACTCACTAAAGATTTCTAAATCAAATTATGTCAGTTATATTTCTAATAAATCCTAGCTTGATAAAGATGTGTTCAGGATATTTAGAATCACTTAAATGTCTCTAATCCAACCTAAATAATCTAGGATTCAATGTTTCTAGTTAGCTACTCTAGAACCATGAGCAATTAAGACATCCTATAAATTAGTATCACAACTAGCAATCCTATAGTTGGGGCTAATCCTTCTAACCTATTTAAACCCTAAATCTAACAAGTAAACTACTCAGACATAGCCAAGCAATTCATAACACAAGTAAATAAATAAAACTGCATATTCTAAATAAATAGATAGGTAGAAAATCTTCTCAAATTTCTCTGAAGATCTTCTCTCCAAACTAAAAACCCTAAAACTTTTGTTGTGAAAAGAATACAAAAAGCTCTCTCAAAAAATCCTCTCTTTTGCCTCTAACACTCTGGCAAAATATATAATCTTAGGTTAAAACTCTCCAGAGGTAAAATTGTCATTTGGAGATGATTGGGCTTCAAGTAAACTTGTCTCTCGAATTTGACTTCTGGGTCTTGATAATCGATCGATCATGCATAATACATGTCGGTCGATTCAGGTCTCTTTGTGTCGACCTCGTGATTGAGTCTGAATTGAGCGCTTCTTCCAGTTCTCTCCAAAATGCTCCAAAAACATCACTTTCTTCCAAAATACTCCCGATCTCATAAATATGATTAAAAGCTTCTATAGTATAGTAAACAATAGTAAACAAACTAATATACCATAACTAAAAACAGGTCAAAATCATGGTATATCAACTCTCTCAGACTTACCTTTTTGCTTGTCCTCAAGCAAAACAAACAGGTAGTCTGTGTGAAAGAGGTTTGAAAAGAATAAGGACTCACTGATTTAAAACTTTGAAATCATAACCTCTGTAATATTGCAATCTACATCTAAAACATTCTAATCACATAAGTTCATTATGCAATATCCTATCTTAGCAACCAGATTCATCTAACCAACAACTTAGCAAATACTATATGACATTCCCCTTAGCTAACCTCATTTCTTTGCATAAAGTAAAGTGTAGGCTTTACCTGGTCATTCGTTTCTCCTTGGATCTATTTTTTTTTTTAGAAAAAAAACCTGCAAAAGTTCTAAAACAAAAAAAAAAGTATTAGTAGAATGAAAAGAAAATCAAAAGAAAAATTACCTAATACTGGGTTGCTTCTCACTCAGTGCTTAGTTATAGTCATTTAGCTTGACTGTTGCACTGGGTGAGCTATGGTGTGGAAAAAGAGCTACTTGTTGGAAAACAAGTATCCACAACTTCTTTGTTGATGCTGAACCAAGTAGCTATGAAACTTCTTGTGGCTTCATCACTTCTGGCCCATCTTGCATCCATCTTTGTAACTATTGCTGCAATGTTCTGAAATCTTTCCTGAAGACTCTCAATATTTTTTATGTTCCATTGAACTGTATCATAAACGTGGTCTGTCATCTCTCCTATTAGCTGATTTCCTTCTGGTACGGATTTGGAATTGATCGCTTCAATTGTTGTGTTGTCGATCGCCTCTGGTGAAACATTATCGATGGACGGGTCTTTGTTGATGTCGATCGATTGGGTGAACTTAGGTTGACAGGCGAGTCTTTTCTGAATGGTTCTTACTTTCTTCCTCAACCAATCTGTTCCTGAACGTAGTGCAGTGATATTGCTGTTGAAATGGAAGAAGATGTCGTCACATCGCTTATCAGACCTGTCCTCAGTTGTGTTTAGAGCGGTGTATATCTTCTCAATAATCTGATCAACTTCTGCTCTGGTGTAGAAATCTTGCCCTGGTAGTTTTCCTAAATCGGTCGATTTCCCATTGTTGTTGTCGATCGATTTTGGGTTCTTGTGTCTCTCCTGGAAGAATTCATCCAAATTTTGCTGTAGCAACTCAATCATCATGCTTAACCAATTGATGTTGTTGGTGAGGTGGTGATCTATCACATCAATCCTTGTATCGCATGCAGCTTTAATCTATCGTCGATTCGTTCTTTGCTGATTCGTTGCTAGCATCGATCGATGAGTTCTTGGTGACATCGATCGATTGCATACGTTGTGTCTTCAGACTATCTTCACTAATAATTTCTAAACTCCTATAATGATGAAAAACGATTTCCTATAAATGATTTTATAAATAAATTATATATCTTTATAAATTGTTTTGTAAACTCTTATTAAAGATAAACCCCATCTCGACAAACTCTTACAAAAGATACAATATTCATTATTGATGATTTAAAATATTATAAATATTGTATAAAATATTATATTATAAATAATTTATTAAATATTTTTATAAATA
Source organism: Eruca vesicaria subsp. sativa (assembly GCA_932364175.1). Classification (NCBI taxonomy): domain Eukaryota; kingdom Viridiplantae; phylum Streptophyta; class Magnoliopsida; order Brassicales; family Brassicaceae; genus Eruca; species Eruca vesicaria. The sequence continues at coordinate 29,416 of CAKOAT010187933.1, read as the reverse complement.
TAAACATTAATATATGTTTTATAGTTATATATGTTTGATAAAACATTATGAATGCATTAATATAAATGACTTTAAGTTCTTACAAATGATATTAATCATCACACATGATTTAAAACTCGCATAAATAATTTATAAAGTCATTTTGTGATACATTAATAGTTATTATATTATCTTTTTATCAAAAATATATGTCTTATATATGTATTTTGAATTATATATAAAAATAAAGCTATGTATACCTCTGATTTATAATATATATATATATAAAAATGAAGCTATTATATTAGTTTTATTAACTACTTTTTAAATTATACTTTATATAGTTTAGAAATAAACTATTAATGAAAGAAAATAAATGAAAAATATTATATAAAATTTTCATAATTTCTTTCATTGTATACTATAAATGATTATGTGTAATAGGATTTTTTTGATAATTAACATTAATTTATTTTAGAGTTGTCTCTTTTAGAGTTTTGATTAAAATCAGTAAAAATTAAAAATCATCAACCCATCAAATTATAAAAATTCTCTTAAACTTCACTGACACCTAAACAAAATCACTAAATTTATATTTCATTTAATATATAGTAGAATAATATGAGTTTTAAGTTTATATTTTTTTAAGTTAAAACTTTTTTATAGGTTATATTTTATAATAATTTTATAATAAATTTTGAAATATATTTTTATTTATAATATTTTTGGTAATGTACGAATTTTTATGGTTAGTTTCTCTTTTAGAATTGAACTAAATAAATCCTACTATATACTAATTGAGAAGTCACTTTAGTGATTTTTGTTAGGTGTCACTCATATGTGAAGTTTATAATTAACTAGTGGACTATCCGCTCTACGCGCGGATAGTTTGTCAATTGTGTGTAATTTTTAGAATATTTGTTTTTCAAAATTGTTCTCTATATTCTAAACTATTTGACGTTCCAATTTTTTCAAATGCTATCTTTAACTTTCTCTCACTCAAAATCTCTTTCTCTCTCTTAGCTTAGTGAGGAGTAATTTAGTTGTGATAAGAATGAGAAAACATTTTGAGTTTCCGGCTCTTTGTGTCATGTATAAACTCTCTTAAAATTTCTCTTATTAACGGTACAGTCTGTTTCCAAATTGCTATCTTCACCGTGCCAGTAAATAGTTATATTTCATTTGTTTGGAGTGGCTTTGTGGCAGGAACCTTAAGGAGAATGATATCAACTGGTTCAGTGTTTCTGTGGTCTAATTTTCCAGTAGCTTGAGGCTGTGTCGTTCCTACTAAAAAAGCTAAATCCCTAATGGTTATCCTGATTGTTAATCATGTCTCAATTGTGGTATCACCTTCAATCCTTGGAGCTTCATATGTGCTCTCTGTTTGGGGTAGCTTCATCTCACTTCTCAATTTATGGACATCAAGTTTAGAGGACTTCACCGTATCTTTGGTTGTTTAAGTATAATGGTTTCTGTCTATTAATTTCTTGCTTATCTTTCTCTTACTTTAGCACCTGCTCTTTGTGCTGGGTTTAACTTTGTTATTTCATATTGTAAATATATTGTTTCTCTAGTTGAAGCGTGATCTATCCATCTATAAAGATCACTTGACTGCAAAACAATTATTACTCTTTAACATAAAAGTATTTTGTAAATTTGGTATTAGTTTTCTTGCTTTAGAAGTACTACAACAATCATATACTATATTCTTATATTTTGATAGTGGTTAATCTAAAGATAAATATTTGTTAAATTGCTGATTGGATAGTGAATTTAAAATTAATTATTTGTTTATAATATATTGTTATTCAAGGCTTGGTTTTAATTTTTGTTTTCAAAATTAGTGTTATTGGTTATTGTATTCAAAATATTTTTACTAAATGATTTTAAAATCTATTGTTATTAGTTCTTATATTCAAAATATTTCTAATGAATAAATTTTAATTCCTTTGTTATTCAAATAAAGATTTAAATACACCAATTTAAATTTTGTATTATTCATGTTTGTTAGATTCTTATAACTCATTTGACTCGAAATATTTTGAATGGATTTATGTGTAAAACCTTTCTATATATGAAAATCTTAAATTTTAACTTCAGATTTATAAAACCGAAACTTATCAAACAAAAACTTCTAACATCAAGCTAGCTAATAGAGGTGTTCAAAACCAAAGCTGATTAATGGACAAAAGAAAACAAAATATAATAGAAGGAACATCATCCATGATAAATCCTAATAAAAATTATTAGTTTTTTCATCAAACAAAATAGAGAGAGCATATATAAAAATTATTTGTTATTCATCAAACCTATTTTTCCAACAGAAAATAGATTTCGTTCTTGGACCAACCCAGATTTTTCTTGTGTCAAATTCATTAAGTTAAAGTTTTCCCGACATAATCTCCTCTTTTGATAATTATATGTGCTCTTTAATTTTTAATTTGTTGATTCACATGGAATAACATCATTTTTCGGTCTCAACAATGTACATATTACTGTCGTACATCTACTCACTGAGATGATTTTAAAAGGTCAAATTCCAGATGATTTTGGAAACTGTGCTTCTCTTGCTTATCTGTAAGTCTTACTTATAAAACATATCTCAATGTTTACATATGAGATTTATATGCTCGATTGTACATGGATTCCTCTGATAATCTGTTATATTGGAACACATCCTTCTCAGTCTCTAAAACTCAAACACTTTGTATGGGTAAGACTCATAAAAATCTGTGTGTTTATTTTTACTTCACGTCCCATGTATGTTTTCTCATATATTTTTTGGACCTTCCAACTTGGACACAATATGAACTTTAAAGAACAATCAGCTCACAGGCCCACTACAATGACGTCAAGGTGTTTTTTTTTTGTGTGCACAGACCGTCAAGATGATTTAGATGCAGTAGGATGAGTATTAGAACTGTTTGGAGTTAAATCATTTCTCATCAGCGAGTGAAAGTGCATGTGCCATGTGGAGATGAATTGAGGACGTAGCTATTAAGCTGAGAGTGTGTGTCAGTATCGAGGCTCTCACATCGACGTAACCTGCGCAATTTGGTGTAATATATGATTTGAAACAATATAGAATCTTAAGAAGAACATTATTTTTTGTTTCAAAATACTTACTCTTTTGAAAAACCCTGAGTGGCTTCCAGGGTCGGCCCAACCCTGCAGGGGCCCTATTCCAATTTGGAAAATGGGCCCTTTTCCCTTTATAAAAAAAAAAAAATTTATCTAAACCTAAAAAGGCCAAAAAAATTTTTAGGCCCTAGGCAATGGCTTACTTGACCTATGCCCTGGGCCGGACCTGGTGGCTTCGCTTTCATTGTCAAACTAAAAGTGTGTCCCTGAGGTAATATTTAGGAATATATGACCTAAAATAAGACCACATTTAGGTAACTCAAAGAGCATCTGAACTGAAGAGTACTTATTGGGTGAAGTTATTTGTCTGTGATTTATGATGAGTTACCTGTAGAAAGAATGAGAAAGAAGGAGAACCGTCGACAGTTATACACAACACTATCGTCTTTTAGGATTGTGCCCTCCAGCGAGCTTACTTACTGAGCTAATGGGTCAAATAAAATTAGAAAACCTGGATAAATAAAACAGGCTTGTTAGCCCACTAACAAACAGACGACTTTAGGGGCTAACAAACAGACGATTTTAGGTGTTTAATTAGAAGACACGTGTAATTATTCCCCTCAAAGAGAGATAAAAACCCAACTTTATTATTAAAGATTCTCTTAATTTGATTGGTTGGTAATATTTGAATTTTTATTTATTTAAATCAAAATTTTAAAAGGAAACTAATAATTGAATTACCTAATCTAACCTATGTTACCAAATAAACAATCAATTATCTTAAATTTAAATGACTTAACATAATTTTTTTTGTTGAAACAATTGATTATCATATATTAAATTATAAGAATTTATAATATAAATATAAATACTATATAAACGATTTTATAAATATTATATTTATAGTGGATATAATAAATCATAGATTGTGGAAACTAATAAATAGAAACCTAATAATATTTCTACTCACTATATACATATGTTATAAAAATGTGCCAAATGAATGCAACGAGGTCAAATATATAATTTTAAAAAATTTCAGTCATTGTAATTGTCAATGTGATATTATAGTTTAGTTATCACTTTTATAAATGATTAGAATATTTTTTATGTTGAACATTATATAACAAATATGTGAGAGAGGGAGAGGGAGAGATGGTGATGATGAGGATGAGAGTGAGAGTGAGGGTTATGATAAGGATGAAGATGAGAGTGAATATAAGTGAGAGACTGAATGTAAGTAGATAGATTTTGAAATCATTTATTAACACTATGTGAGAGATTTTGAAGATTTAACAAGATATGGTGAAAATTTTGCAACCGAAAGAGGGATAGAGAGAGTTTGAAAGTGAAGTATTGAAAGTTATAGTGAGGATGAGGGTAGGAGAGTGAATATAAGTGACTCTAAGAGAGTGAATGTAAGTTTAAAAGATTTTGAGATTATTTGATCAATTGAGAGAAAGAAAAAGGAGAGAGAGAGAGAGAGAGAGAGAGAGAGAGAGAGAGAGAGAGAGAGAGAGAGAGAGAGAGAGAGAGAGAGAGAGAAAGAGATGTATAAAGAGAGACCGGGTACATATACGTGAAAACAAAAAAAGATAGAAAGATACAAAGAAAAACAGAGTACCTGTGAGAGAGAAGTAGAGTTACAGTATATTTATATATTCACATTAATTTATATACATGTAATATATGGATTATACTAATGTTTGCACTGGTGTACGGGCCGGGCCGTCCACCTAGTAAAAATTAAAGAACCATCAACCAATCAAATTATAACAATTAATTTAACAACTCACCTATGAATGACATGTGTAAAAACGCACTAAAATGACTTTTCAGTTAATATATAAGAAGATAGGTTTTTCTGATTATAGCTAATTTTGATTTATTTTTAATCCTAATTACACTAGAAACCCTATCTAAGGGCAAGATTATCAGGAGGGAGGAGGGGTATTTAGTGGGTTTCTTAGGAGGGTGGGGGCCACAATAAGAAAGAAAAATTTGGTTGTAGAATAACCAGAATAAGGACCGGTTTTCGCTGGTTTCTTGCACTGTTCATGGACTCCATTTACACGTGGTGGTCTGCGTTTGATTTGTTTTTATTTTTTTATTTTTAATTAGACAAAAAAAAGTAAGAAACTCACTTGACTTTCAACGTTAATCATGGTCCAAGCAACCGGGATAATCATGCTCTTAATCTAGTAATAAGGTTGTCCTTATGGACCAATAAAAGCTAAAGATAGAGAAGCAGCTGGGAATAAACAGGTTGAAATTTATAAATTTTCAGCAAATACTTTTAAACTAATTTAATTCGTGTGTTCAGTAAACATAAAATAAACTCCATGATGATTAATTAGTATAACTGGATCATCTGCATATTCCCAACCAAAAAACAAAGTTTTTTTAATGTAATATTTTCCAAGATATACATCCATTGGATGAGTTCACAATAGCAAACAAAGCTTTTACGGTTCATGTTAGCAAGCAAATTTGCAGAATCCCACTGATTTGGACCAAAAACAAAATTTACAAGCCAAGAAACCAATTACTTCACAAGCAAACCCATATACAACTCACTTTAACATAAACTTTGATTCTTATGGTATTTCCTCTTCTCAAGAAACCAAACAACAAGTCAACATAAATAATAATTATTAAATTTAACATCTTACCTAATGAAAAATATGGAATATATATATATATATCCTAATACTTGAAACTTTCTTTCACCAAGTAAGAGAAAAAAAAGTTGTCCATTGGCTCATTTCAAATCTGTTGTAAACACTCCAAAGAAAGAATTATAAAACAGCATATGAACCGAACCAAACTGAAGCAAACTAAAACGGAGGGATTCTCATTTAATTAGGATGAATTAGACTTCCAAAAAACCTGTCATCCTAAGAACGGAGTTACGGTGACGATTCAACTCTCTTCCTTTGAGGGTACAGAATGAAAACGCCATTTGCCCCTCCATTTTTCGTTTTCCGATGATGATATGGGGCGGAGTCATTTCTCCCGCCTCCTCTTTCTCTTCCTCAGTACGCCGGGAAATAGTTCTCGACGGAATTATCACCGGAGATGACTTTTTCTCCATAGCGTTCTTCTTTGTTTTGCTGCTCTCGTCGTTGCTACTCTTTCTGTTGTTACTCGTGTAATATTCATCGAAAAATATAACCTCAGATTCTTCAAATTCTTCTGACATTTAAGATTTGCCAAGAACATAAGGGAATGTAGGACAAGAAGACACAACTACGGGAAAAATGAAATTTATATATAGACCTAGACACCGCAAAGTGAACCAATGTTTTGCATATATATATGTGCGAAGTGTCTGTATACGTGTAAGTATTAATATCTTGTGTTGCATCAGATGACCTCATCGTGAATGTGTTTGAGTGAAGTCAAGGGATTCGATGTAATAGTTAATTAATCATTAAGGATGTGACTATTATCGTAAATTGCACTAGTCTTCATACACTTACACATCAATTGCCATATAATAATCGGATATTCCGTGTGGGTATGTAATTAATTAGTAACATCAGTAGTTCATTTGATTCAAAGTTCCTCACAAATGACGTTTAGGAAATTTGCATAACTATTAGAAACAATCACACAATGTAAAATAGTAGTACTATAATTTTCAATGTTTTCTACTTTTAATTTCAGAAAAGACATACTATAGATTTCATATGTATACCTTTCCAGAATTGTGATATATATACATTATCTTTTTTTTTTTTGATGAAATTTGAAATTTATTGATCGATCAAAAAAGTTATTTTTGATATATATACATTATCAAAAATATTTCAACTTTAAAAAGAAATATTTAGGATATAAATTAGGGTGGAGCAATAACATAAATTTAAATACAAATATTTATAGTGAATTAAGTACTAATAAATATTTTAGTAAATTATATATAGTTCCAAGTTTTTAACATTTCTTTTATCTGTCATTGAATCTAATGTTTAAATAAAGATACTGTGAATTATGTATATCTGTCTTTTAACTAAATCATCTGTTGATGATTATTAAATTAGGTTTATTTACATCTTCAGGAAAAAATATTCATTGACACTTACGAAATTTCAATGATTGCGAAGCTGAGTCGGTGTAACGCTACTGAACGCAAGTGCTGCGCGTTTCGTGGCTACGCGGTTACTCACTCAACGCTATAATATTCCACTCGCGCGCTAACTTGAATCATACGGTGCCGTGTCCGAATTATCCAGAACTGCGGTCGTTCTCGTTGGCGATTACGTGGCGGAGTTAACTAACGACCAATAATTTGTTGCTTTCGGAGAAGAAAAAGGAAAAACATCAAATGTGGCTTTAAAAGTCATCTTTTAAATTGTAGAAAAAAACTGCATATTAATGTTGATTCTAAGGGAAACAAACTATGTATATGATTATTACTAATGTGCGCTATCTAACAATATTAAAAGACAAATATCAAGATCTCTAAGCCATGCTACCTTAGCTGGAAAAAATAATCACTTAGATATTTTTTTTAGCCACGTAAACTAAACTTAAACTAAAATTAAACTCTTTTCTGACGACTGAATTTCTTTGGTTTTTCCTATCTTTTCGTCTTTTCGCTAAATAGTTAAGATACGGTGATCAATGGATTCATCTCCAGCTGCTCACACCACTCACTTTCGTCCATCTTTCCCAGACGGTTCCATCGTCAAAGTTGCAAGCTTTGAAGTTGCAAGATGCCCACATATGTACAAGATATAGAGCATACTTTCGTGATCCGTTCATCCCCCGACAATTGTTAATGCTGTCATGATCAATGTCCCGGTGATCAACCTCTAGAAATTAATGGTCCGAAAGTATGACCATCTCCAAATTCTTGCCAACACTAACTTTGAACTACCAGGTTTGTTTTCCATCTACATCTGCTAATTTAAATTGGTTTGTTTCCCATTGATGCTTGCTAATTTAAATGATTTATAATTCTATATGATCTGGTAATGAAACCTGAAGTAGTTCGCGTGGCTGATGCTGTCGGTCAGATTCGTTCTTTGCAAGGTTCTGACCTTAAGGACCCTGAAGTGATGTCTCGACTTGTGTTCCGACTTGTGTTCCATTTCCTTTTCCTCATTGCTCCGTAAGCCCACAAATAACTTTAACTTTCACAAAATTTTCTCCACTACATCCTAATTGTAATAAGTTTATAAAACTAACATATAAAATGATGGTTGTCTAGCCAGGTTTAGGGGTCTCCTAAACTCAGGTTAGAAAAAAAAATTTGTCATGGTGGTCACAACTGTCAACCCCAAAACATTTGGAGATAAGTTATATATTGAAACTTCTAAATTTGGCTTAAAACCATATTTAACCAAACACTCTTCATACTACAGGTAATCTGTACCTCAACTCGACCCTAGCAACCAAGTTTTTTTTTTTGACACCAGCCTCCTAACCATCAAAGAGTTCACAGACAGGTGACAATTCCTTATTTGTTGTGGAAGTCGGAATATTTAAATATGTGCTAACTTCTCTAACGATACCATGTGCTTCCAGCTTAGGAGGTGCAGTAGGGGAGGATTTCCCATCTGTTGCTAGCAATGAAGGGATGGAAAAGAAAGAGCATTCATGATTCCAACAAAATTTAAGATCATGGAAAAGAAAGAGTGTTCATCTCCAACTCATATACTGCATGCGAATGGTAGTGACTTCCCAAAGTTCCTTAAAGAACTTTCTGGGAAGGATTTAGTTTTCCAGATGCGTGTGACTCCATACATTTTCACCCTAGACCACCACACCTTAACCGTTTCCGCAATCACTCCCGTGGTATTATACTTTATATGCTTAGAAAGTTTCATCTTAACGTAACCTTTGGCATCCAGGTTAACAAAACCACAACTTCATGTTTAGATAGTAAAACATAGCCGACGTTAACATAGAGGATCGAGGTATGTTGTTAACAACACAAACATCCTCGAAACAACACTCGCTTTCAAGCTTTTACATTCCTTAACTGATCTACCAAACTCGAGAAGGTTTACATAAAGATTACTGATGTTTGTGATCATGTCTCTCGCGGTATTGACTTGAATTAAAGAGAAGGTGTAATGATTTTTATTGAAAAGAAAGCGGATAAGGTCAGTGTAGAGAGGGTGGATGAAGCAAGGGAAGTCGTGGAGGATGGTGGAGAGTTTGTTGCAGAAGATGAGTTGCGTGTTGGTGACTTGGCGGGTGTAGAGATTACGGAACGGTTGAGTTTGAAACCTGAGGAGGAAACTGAGAACATGTAGAATCGGAACTACACTTGCGGGTGTATTTCACCGACATCTCCTGGTCCTGCCGAATCAGAACTACACTTGCGGTTAATCAGTTTCTGGGAAGCGAGAAACACAACTAGATGTGGTCTGCTTATTGTTTGGAGCTTCTCAGTCCATCCATCCAAATAAATCTTGTTAACCACTTCTTGCTATCTTTTTCTAACGTAAAATTCTTCGCATTAAAACCACAAAATGGGTGGTTTGTAAATTTGTCGTTTCATCGCTCTAATGTCACAGAGAGAAACTATTCGAATTTACATTTACATTTTGTGGCACTATCACAGGTTTCGCAGTGTCATTTCCACTAATCTCTAAAAAAATAACACACACATTTCTTATTTCCACTAACCTCTCAAAAAATAACACACACACACATTTCTTATTTCCACTAATCTCTCAAAAAATAACAAAATGGGTTACTATGATCAAATTTCAAAAAAATAACAAAATGGGTTACTATGATCAAATTTCTTAGTATTTTTGATTCTTTTTCACTTTCGATGACACACACACACACTAGATAAGACTAGAAAAACAAAAAGTAGTAACTCATTTTGTTATTTTTTGAGAGATTAGTGGAAATGACACACACACACACACACATTTCTTATTTCCACTAATCTCTCAAAAATAAGAAAATGGTTTACTATGATCAAATTTCTTAGTATTTTTAATTCCTTTTCACTTTCGATGACACACACACATTTTGGATAACTTTGTGTTTTTCTAGTCTTATCTAATGTGTGTGTGTGTGTGTCATCGAAAGTGAAAAAGAATCAAAAATACTAAGAAACATACGAAATACAAATTTAACACATGCGACTATATGATATTTCTGCAGGTGCAGCCAAATCGGAATGGAAGCCGAAGTATAAATAAGAGCTATGGACAATAGTTTTGAACAAGAAGAGCAATAAATTACACTCATGTGTTTAGTGTTCATGACATTTGATCATAGTAACCCATTTTGTTATTTTTTGAGAGATTAGTGGAAATGACAGTTTAGGAAGTAATTGCGGTATGAAACCAAATACACAAATAAATAGACACTGGAACTATAAGGCAAATAATATAGCACACTATTATTTACGACACAGAAATAGAACATCCTCTAGGTGAAGACCCCTAGTACAAACTAATAAGTGAATACAGAATAAGGTTCGAATGAAGTATCTTTCAAAATTTAAACATATGACAAAAAGCTGAGTAGATTAAAAATAATTAATTAAGTTATTACAGAGTAAAATATCGAGGAGTTTCTTGAAGTATAATAGAACTGTTAATATCTTTGGTATTTATCTGGTTTTGGTTGAGTGATTCCAAGGAAAACTAAAAATTGTTGTTATATTTCTTGACAAAACAACTTTATCCGTGAAGTTGTCGCAAAAGAAAGTCTTCATAATTGATGGATAATTATTAGTGAGCAAGGCATATAACAAAAAAGGTTACTGGAAACGATTGGTTCCATCAACCTATATCATAGAGTTAGAAGTTTACACTTTCGATTGAAGCTAATTTTTTTCATTAGGATTATAGCGAAATCATCCAACGTAATTTTATCAGGATAGACATCTTTTTCTTTTATTTTGATTATAATCGTTAAATCTTGCAAACTAATATAGTTAACCTTTAGGTGTGAAACAAAACAAACGAAATAGATGTATCTAGTGTAAAGCAAACAAAATAAAACAAATACTGAAAATATTAGGTGATAAGTATATCAAACTTCAAGTAAACAAAACAAATGTGTAAATATGGTAATTCTGAAGTATATTAACTACCAAAACTTAAGTGAACGATTATAAGGTTTTTTATTTTGCAGAAAACAATTCTTCAAATCAAGATGACATCTTTACATGTAGGCAGTTGCCCTAGTGGAAAAAAATTAACACGAATTATTGTTTATGCTCACGTCTGTAACACGAAATTCTTGGTGTTGGTGTATTTTACGTTTGTACGTTTTTACAGAAAAACAAACACTGTACGTCAATGTATCATTGCACACACCAGTAATTAATATATGGTTCAATGTTGGAACATTTCGATGAAATCAAATTTTGTGCATATCCGACTACACATTTTAAAGTAGAAAGAGACAATGAAAATGAACAAAAAGGTACACAGCTAGAGTCGAGTAAATTGGACATTGGACATTGGATGAATTGGGGGTTATTTGATTAGATGCATAGTCTCGTGATAAATTAGACAATCAATTGATAAAAGTTCGGATATTTTTGGACAAGTATGATTCCTACTTCAAGTGGTCCCTTAGACCATTTCAGGTATGGATACTCTCGTGTTATGTGTGTCTTGTTCCGTCTCTCTTATTTTTTTCTTCAATTATTCCTTCTCAATATACGTAGAAACTCAACTAATTATTTTGCTAATTTATCTTTAAATATTTGCCAAATTTTTGTTGCTAATTTTACGTATCCTAATTTGTGATCTCTCTTAAATGTTTGTGATCATGGTGCATACCTGTTTTGAATATTAAACATAAACAAAAATCTAACTTTATATGTAGAAAGTGAAACCATTATTTTGTTGGTAAAAAGGTGAAATCATGTTTGATTGTACGTGATGTAATTTAAATGTACTAGTGTATCATTACAGACTATATTCTTATTATGCTATAATTTCCAACTACACACTCGTTATTCCACATCGTGCGATTGTTTCTTGACTAGGTATTTTTATGTGATTCAATGCTTCAGTGCTAGTATAATTACACCCCTTGAGTGATTTCAAATAATTTCATATGCATGCAAACCGTTGCACTATATGCATTCTTTTCTCTTTTCTTAATATATCATATCGTTTATAATATAAACCATAGATCGATTTGACTTGATTAATATCAAATGATTTTAGATTATACTAATAAAATTTAATCTGGAAGTGGTGGAGATAGAGGCAAGATGTTTGTTTTTTCGGATTAGTTCGTATCAATGTGTATGGGACCTTCTTAATTACATCGACGTTGATGTTAATTTCCCTTAGAGTTCTAATTTTAGTAGAGGAGTTCTTTTTGCTAACATCTGTTAATTATATATTTAAACCTTCTTCAACTAAACACACGTAGGTCTAAATTAGTCTTTGTCCCTCTTTGGAAAAGTATAAAGAGTTCATGGTTGTGATTTCCCTCCTAAAAAATGCGGCATTTAGAAGTTTGGATATTATATTCCTCCGGCTTATGGTTCATTAATTTCTAATGTTAATCCTTTTGAAAAAGGTAAGGATCGTTTTTTTTTTCTCTGGAAAAGCATGTCCCTTGCCGATGTTATTTACTATCATGTTTATATTTTCAAGTTTTAATAAAACTGAATAGATGAAAAAACTAGTTAAACAAACGTAGGTTATACATGAAATTTGGATATCCATGTGCCTTATAGGTATAGTGACATAGTGAATCGGTGATAGGTGTGTGGGAGTTGCATCTATTCCTAGGTTAAACTTCTTCGAAAGAGATGATATACATTGTATTGTGGTATCATCAACCGCCTAGATTCAAGTCCACAAAGATATATAGTAGTCTATCCCTCGAATTGTAGAAATAATATAATGAATTAAAACCAAGTGCTGGTAGGTTATTGTGAAAAAAATCAGTAAGGGTAAACCAGATATAATATTTTACATGCCAGTGCAAAAACTATATAACGACTGGACATTTGTTCGATATTTTGTCTTAGAAATTCATCAATGCATGATTGAAAAGAAAAACATCAAACTGCACTATCAATGCAATTGGAATAACACAAACTTTTTTTTGATCAAATCAAAGTATAACATATACTTTAAAGAGTGAAATCTAATAGTGTAGGTCTAGACTTTCTAATGATCAATTCAATTAAAACTATAGATGATTTAAATCTAAAAATTTATGCATCGGATGTTAGAAAATGTTATTAGATTTATGCTACTTTAGAAAAAGAATGATCCCCATATTTATGTATATACACGGTCTAATCACTTAATTAATGAGTAAAACAATTTGCTTGGATTTACTAAACCAATAGATGATGATAGTTCCAATGTAATTTATACCATCAAAAAAGAGAGATTCAAAAGTCAAAGCTCTTCTGTTCAAGACTTGTTTGTAAGCCATTTCTTGATCATTGTCTTACTAGAGGTCTGCTATAAGCTAAATTCATTTTAGCTCTCATCGCACCAGTGAAATAAGCTCCACCGATTTGGGGACCTTCAACTTGAACTCTTCTTTCTTGCATTAGTCAACTCTCTCACAAGTTGTAACTTGACACAGTCTCTCGAGTTATCATGCAACCCAAGAGTGATTTTATACTCGCAATTCCTTGTTGCAACCAGAGTCAACAAATATCACACCAGCTAAAGACATTAATTAACTTGTGTACCAAGAGTATTAATTAGAGTTAATATGTTTGGTTAGATGATAAAAAAATGTGTATTCACATTAATGAAATATATATCAGATTCCGATCCGAAAGAGGACTGAAAAGATGAAGATGCTCCAACTCACTGACTGTTTGCTTGTGGAGATCATCAGAGGCATGCAGAATATCTGAATATGCTTGTGCAAGTTTGCAAGCAATAAGCTGGAGGTATATATGTCACAGCTAAAAAAGCTAGTGATTATGTCCAAATAGAGGCCCATATTCAGTTTGAAAGCCCTTTTATATGTATACATTGTTACATTCTAATGATCAGGCTGAGTTGAAACAACCAAAATTTCTTCGGTTATTGTTCAGTTTAGTAATTAACTAAACCGATTTTCCTTGGCTTACCTAAACCCCCGTAAAATCGCGTCTTCTCTCTGATCATCTACCATCACTCGAATTCGAATCTTTAAACCCTAATTCAATTTGCACCGTTTCCTTTTTTGAAATCTTTAAAATTCCAATTTCTTAACGTCTGAGTCCTCAAAAATTCAAAATTCAGCTCTGTACTAAGACTACTAACCAGATTGTGTTACTAGGAAGTGAACTATCAGAGCAGTAATGACGCTTTGTAAATTTTATCTGAATCTCGTGGTCCATTGATCTTCTCCATCAACTCTTGAATCGAATTTCATATTTTAATTCTTCTAATTGCAGAAATCCCATAAAATTGTATGCTTTTAATTCCAAAGGTTTAGTTTGTAGTTACTGTTGTTCTGTTATAGTTACTCCTTACCTTTAAAACTTGGTTTTTGTGAAATGAAACAAATGTCATAAATGTGGATTTTGTTGTACTACACAAGTGATCTTTGTAATTTTGACTAGTGTCTGGTTCCATACCTCTCTTGAGTTGTTTTAGGTTTTTCTTTGTCTTGGATATTTATTAATAAATTTATATGTAGTTATTGTAGAAAGGTAATAAAGAAAGTGTGAAATAAATCATGTTAAAACATAAATGAGTTGAAAGTAATAAAATATTTCATGACGAGTACAATAATCAACTTGCAGCTCTTTGACTCCTACATGAAAAGGAGGCTGTTTCTGAAGCTTTGAACAAATGGATTGCTTGGGAGTTTGAACTCCCATTGTTGCTGAGGCTTTGCAAATCTTAAAGGAAGAAAAGCCAGTGGTACTTACCCATGGGATTCATGTAAGTAACATGGCGTCATGTGCCTCATTTTCAAGTATTGCAATCGATGGTGTCATGAGTTAATTGGTCTAGTGAAAAAATCAGGTGGCTAAATGGATGCTTAGCAAAGGCCAAGGCCCTACAATGGGAACATATGATATACCCTCTTATTGGCATTTGATATGGACGAAAGGACTGTTGAGGCAGAATCGCTACGGAACATGATTCTGCATACGCACACACAATCAATCCCAAGACGCTTGTTTGCTAGGGATATATCTCTGTATGCTCACCATGACCTCCAAGACAAAGTTTATCGAGGTAGTAAAATGTCTTTCGCTTTCTTTCTTTCTTTCCTTGAGAAGTAGTTGTTCTGAATCATAATCTTTAGGTTCTGCTCAAGATTTTGTGAGAATTATGCTTTGCCAAAAGTATGGCTTGTTTTTATCTTTTGGTTTTATCGTTCAGGTGTTTGCAGACATGGAGGAGCTGAAGGTGAGGCCTGACGAAGATAAGCAAGGAGTGTGCACGGTCAGGGTTTTTGGCCAAGAAGAAAACCAGAAACTTATTCTTAGGAGACACCTTTCTGAATTCAAATACTTCTACTTCAATGGTGAAACTTTAAGAGTTAAAAGATTTTTATCTGAAGAAGGTTGATGTCATTCTCTTGAACACACATACACGCACAAGTGTGTGTATGTAAATATTAAAGTGTTTTAAGTCTTAACTAGAGTTTGATCCACGCACTGTGCAGTTATTGGTTATTAGTTTTTATTTTGATTATCAATTTATATTTTATCTTAAATATACTATATTTTAGATATTTCACCATATAATAAATTGCATATTATTGTATTTATTAAACATAAAGTCCATGTCACCTCTAGCAACATCACAAATCTTGTCTACCTTATAAACTACGTTGGTTTCCAAAAACAATTATTGAGTGGACAAACGTATTGTTTAAGCATTGACCTGAGTTTGTGTATAAGAGCCTAAAATGTTACATAAATTACTTGTGAAACCAATTTCAATACATATTTATGGGTACAAAAAAAAAAAGGCAGTTAGAGCATCCTCACTGAAGACTTTTAAGGGGGGTTTACACATTTTTCGAAGGGAAAAGTGGTGAACCAGAATCGCATGAGTTCGCCATGGTGAACCCGGATCGTCACGGGTTCGCCACGTGGCGGACCATGATTCGCCAATTTTTTTTTTTAAAGAAAAAATCAAACGGAAAAAAAAATTAAAAACTAACTTAGGATTTCGTGTGCAGCCAGAATCATTGATGGGCATGCTCTTAGGCTTACCAAAGTCTATAATCTTTTGTAAGGGGCTTTTTAAGAAATCTCACAAAAGAATTGAATCAAGCCCACCGGTTATAACTATAAGAAAATGGACATTTTTAGATACACTGAAGAGGTCATAAATATATAACGAAGTACAATTGATGAATTGCACACAACTACATATCTTAAACGTTACCCACAAGGATTGACTTTTTCTGCAACAATCACTAACAGGAGCAAAGAAAGAGAGACCAAGTGCTTAACTCTTTATAAATGACAAATTTGTGGTCTACTAAGGTCAGAGCTTACTTCAATAAGGCCAGTGATCATCAAGATTACTGGAAAAGGTCGGTCAAATAGTTGAAGACATTCGTAACGACCACTGCATAAGAAATAAATAGGCCAGAAAAAAACAAAGAACCAAACCCATTCTTATGTGTGAACTCGGCAGAAAATATGGAAAAGCACTATGAACACACATAAGATAAATCTAATCTTCAAACTATAGCCATTCAGCAAGAAGTACATGTAGGTAATATGATATGTGTAGGTGCGAAATAACCATAAACCTGATTATATGAGAACCATACTTCCCTGAGAAATCCTACAATCTCTTCAAAGCTCTACCATGTAAAACAAATATATTTTCTCATGCTGATATGGAAACGGAAACGGTCAACGAAATACTTGCAGATAGTCTTCTCTATTAGACAAAAAATAAGAACAACCCAATCTATTAATTATCTTTCATCTCAATGGATGTACATCAAAAAGGAACAGGGTGACATGATTGATGAAGAAAATCTAAGAAAAACAATAAGGACAAAAGACACAATCTTCAAATAACACAAGAACATGTATGGTGACCATCTTTAGTAAAGTAAACCAGCAAACACAAGAGCTAAAGTATCTGAGCTTTATCCCATGCATATGGCCAACTAATCACCAAAGAGTCAAAGAACTGTACAAAAACAAAACGTTTTTAACATAGAAAAAGAGAAGCAAAATTGAGAAGAACTTTCAATGTTACTTTGCGTAACTGGAGAAATAGACAGGCTCAAGACATCAGACATGCTAACCGAATCAAAAACAAAAACTCAGAGAAAAGAAGCATGTTGATAGCAGTAACAATTGTCAAAGCCATGCATGGAGCAATGCTTGAGATGACTTATTTCAATCTCATGTGGCTCATCTTCTTATCAATCGTGATCAGACGGAACAGAAGCTTCGTGACGACTTTACCTTCGAAAAGGGAATTCAGCAAACGACGGAAGACGATGAAAGAACCAGATTATGTATAAGTTTAATTTCATGATTAACAAAGTTATAAAAGGGCGACATTTAAGGTTAGTGGCGTTGATGTAAATATCAGGGCAAAATTAGGGTTAATTCTAAATTGTAATTCAGTTTTAATAGTTTAGGTTAGTAATTTCTATATCAAGAAGATGCTAGAAAGAATCTCCATTAATAACTTATCCTTTTTCTTGATAAAACAAATGAATTGTCAGTTTTAAATGACACTCATGCTTCGTAGTGTTCATAAATCCTTGCATGTGGTTGGTGTATGTATCATCATTTCTTCTGTTCTGATCTTTTATTTATTTTTTGAATGGTTTCTTTACTTTGATAAATAATCCAGAGTGGCTGCTTAACTAACTTGCCCTGTCACAAAACCCCACAAGATCATGCTTTAAATTTATGAATCCCTGACTTCAAAACCTCAAAGTCACATTTTAAAAACAATGTCATTTATCATTCTTTAAATGCTCCACTCTATCTTCATTATTTACCAAACCTTATTCTAATTTCGTCTTTGTTAATTCTTTTGGTGGCTACTAAGTACAGTAAGGTTGTATCTGTGCGGACAAATGCTTCACAGTTTGGTACAAAGTGATAACTTTGTTTCTTTATCACTGAACAAGAAGCATGAACAAAGACAGACAATTTATGAACGTCAACTACCACATTATATGAATCATGATGATCAACGTCATGACATAGTGTCTCTTCCTCTTCCCATTTAATATTTCTTCCACCTACCTCCATTAATACATACATCCATACCTCACCCTCAAACCCAACCATGATAATTCTTAACCGTTAGATAGCCATATTCCCAGGACACAGGACACATGATCAAGATTATGCAAGTGGCCCTCACTCACATCTCATGATTTGATTACAATTTGCCATCTATAGCAAAAACAAACCATTGTCTCGTCCCCTTGTTTAGAGTAACTTAATCATTGCCCCTATGTCAATCTTGGCTTTTAAATCTCAACTCCCTAATACTTTAAATAACCCATCATCAGTGTGATTGATTTGAACATATACTTCCCTTTCAAGATAAAGTTTTTAACATTTTTCTGGCAAACTATAATAACAGAATTATCACATTATATACAAGTTGGTCCGAGTACAGTAAGAAGAGTATTATTAACTCTGCTTCACTCTTTTTGTCTACAGATCCATACTTATACATATCTCACAAACATTATCATAGCGTGACATTGAATGCTTTTTCAACCATCAAAAGCTCAAAACTTTTTTTTTTTGTTCTTTTGTAATTCCCTCCATATTCTTCTGACCTCTATTATATACACCCATTTACGTTCTTCACGTTCTCAAACCAATCTCTCTCCTCTTCTTCACTCTCTATCTCTCTTACCGGATAAGGTACTTCCAGAGAGATGGCTAGAGTTTGTGTAATGATGATGATGGTAGCTATGGTCTTGAACGTGGCTATAGGTGAGCCTATAGCACCATGTTACTTCATATTTGGTGATTCTTTGGTTGACAGTGGGAACAACAATCAGCTTCAGTCCTTCGCAAGAGCTGACTACTTCCCTTACGGTATCGACTTTCAGTTTGGTCCAACGGGCAGGTTCTGCAACGGGAAAACAACCGTCGATGTCATCAGTAATCTTATAACAACACTCTTCTTCTGTTCTTTTATCCAAAAACATGTAACTGAAAAAATTAAATAACTAACTTCTGTTTTCTTTTGATGGAAAATCTGAAAAGCCGAGCTTCTTGGTTTCGATGAATACATTACACCATATTCCCAAGCAACCGGAGAAGATATCCTAAGAGGAGTAAACTACGCTTCTGCAGCTGCCGGAGTTCGAGAAGAAACTGGTCGTCAGCTGGTAAGACATTCCTTAAAACAGAATGACATATCAGTTAGGCTTAACAATATTTAAGAAATAACTAGGCGCTTTTTAAACAAATTATTGCCTAGACCAATTTTTTGAACGTCTAGACTGAACATTTATAAAATCGTTCTAGGTCCGATTTGCCAACTATGAAACATAAAGTCTCTTTTCATTTTTGGTTCAGGGAGCTAGAATAACGTTTGCAGGGCAAGTAGCTAATCACGTGAACACTGTGTCACAAGTGGTAAACATACTTGGAGATGAGAATGAAGCAGCTAATTACCTAAGTAAATGCATCTACTCTATAGGGTTAGGCAGTAACGACTATCTTAACAACTACTTTATGCCTCTATACTACTCCACGGGTAACCAGTACTCCCCTGATTCCTTTGCCAACGACCTCATCAACCGCTACACCGAGCAACTCAGGGTACAACGTTCTTCTTGTGATATATCCTCTGCTTTTGTGTTATCCTGTTTCTATATGACTATTTACTCTGTTTCCTCTGTTTATGCTTGGTTTGGAGTAGATATTGTATAGCAACGGAGCGAGGAAGTTTGCGCTAGTTGGTATCGGCGCAATAGGATGTAGCCCTAACGAGCTGGCGCAGAACAGCAGAGACGGGACGACTTGTGACGAAAGGATCAACTCCGCAAACAGGATCTTCAACAGCAAGCTTGTGTCTATCGTCGACTATTTCAACCAACACACACCAGATGCTAAGTTCACTTACATCAATGCTTATGGTATTTTCCAAGACATGGTAGCTAATCCTTCTCGCTATGGTAAGAATCGCATCTTAACCGTAATATGATAAGGGTTTTATTTTCCTGAAACATTTCTTGATTAGTTACATTAAATGGTTTCAGGGTTTAGGGTGACAAACGCGGGATGTTGTGGAGTTGGGAGGAACAATGGACAGATAACTTGTCTTCCAGGTCAAGCTCCATGTCTGAACAGGGATGAGTTTGTGTTCTGGGACGCGTTTCATCCAGGAGAAGCAGCGAATATCGTGATCGGTAGTCGATCTTTTAGGAGAGAATCTCCATCTGATGCTCACCCTTATGATATCCAGCAGCTTGCTCTTCTCTAGTTCGTGAAACTTCCTCAACGCAGACAGAGAGAAAGATTCAAAATCTTTTGCTTATAAAAGTGTTTGATAGTTGTTTTTTTTGTTGCAGAAGAATTGTTTGTTTTGTGGAGTTTATGTATCATTGTTCTATATAATTTACATGAATTTGCTGTTCCCATATCATTGTTTTGTGGCGACGTCAGGGGACTCGAGACTTGCAACATCTTGGAGGATACAGGGCCTAGCCCAGTGTTTTGATGTTGAAAAGCTAAATGGCCCATAAACTCAAGTTAGACATAAGTTGAAAGCGATTTCAATCAGAGCGAAATGCTAATTTGATAATAATTTTGGTTAAACGCTTAACTCATTGCAGTAAAGATAAAAAATGTACAAGATTTTAGTGTCAACTGTAAAGCGTATACAAGTGAATGATACGAAATTAATTGTTTTCAGATGATTTTTTTTTAAAATTAATAAAGAAAAGTTGGAATAGATGGACCATAACTAAGATGTGGGATTTAAAAGTAGTTTTGTTTGCGGTTGACAAACAAAAACCTTGCATATGATCAAGTAGAGAACTACAAAGTGGGTAGCAGTGGTAGATGACTCAGATCAATGGACCAAAGCATGTTCGTATCAGTGATCACAAAATGATAGTTCTGAGAGTAAATATGTAGCAATCTCAAAATGTTCTGGAGATCCAGATTGAGTTCACAAAACCACATGAGAAGGAGAGGAGGTTTGAGCTCAGCTCAGGTTCTAGGTGATGAGAAATTTGATGTGTCTGGCTCCGAGAGAAACATATGATTAGGCTAAAGGGGAAGATACTTGCACAATCTTCTACTCAACAATTTTTTTTTAAAAAAAAGACTAAAATCCTGAACTGAAGCATTAATATATAGGGCATGAGTTGGTAAAGTACAACAATTGAGCTAATAATAAACTTTTTTTTTTTTAATTATATATTCATTCTACTTTTCTCCCTTCTCAAAAGGGATAATGTTTCAGAAAATACAAGTAGAAACAGGCAAGATAGACAACAAAGATAAACACACATGTGCAACAACATAGTGGAAATTGATTACGAAGCGGAAGCTCATAATGGGAAATTTTGAAACCATAGGTGCAAGAAGGTGTCGCCGGTGCTACGTCGTGTTGAGGTGGGCCTTGCAGGATTCCTTATTTCCTGATTCATACCATACAATTTGGCTTTCATAATAATTTGAATCTCCTTGGTAATAAGATGAGGATGCCTTGCAGCAGAAGTATGCAATCTCTTATTCCTCTCGTTCCATATAGCATATAAAACAGCTTCAACAACCAATTTGCAAATCGTTCTCATCTTTCCAGGCTGGGTAGAGTGATGAACCCAGTGGATAACCTCGTTGAAAGTGTGGGGCTGGTTGAAGTTTCCAAGAGTGAAGAAAGAATCCCAAACCGACTTCGAATAGGAGCAGCAGAAATATATATGGTCTCGTGTTTCATCGGCTACTCCACAGAGAAGACAAGTCAATGGGACACTCAAGCCCCAACTTAAGAGTCTGTCTCGAGTTGGAAGCCTATCTCTAACCGAGACCCAAGCATGAAAGGCGTGCTTCGGAATTCCAGATTTGAACCATATGGAGGAATACCACGGCACCGTTGGTTCCGCGGGATGTAAGGCATTCCAAGTTTTAGAAGCTGAGAATTGACCAGGGGCAGTGTTAGGAGAAGTTCTCCATAAGAAATAATCTTCTAATCCGGGAGTAAGTGGTGGAGGATCGGCAGGAAGGCACGCCCGCAACAGCTGGATAATTCTATGACGGCCTCTTGTCAACGTCCATTCTCCATCATGAATAACCTGAGAGACAAAACTTAAACATGAAATACCAAAGATCCTTGGACCATTTGCTCCAGTTATCTCTAACAGTGGACCCAAACCAGTCCAGTTGTCATGCCAAAACAAAGGTGTCTCTCCGTTCTGTATAAAACAAGAAAGGAAGGGACGTGCAAGAGGTCTCAACTTCATCAGCCTTCTCCAAATCCAAGAACCCGTGGTCGTGAAGTCACAATCCCAAAACAGACGATCACCTATTAGATTTTGCTTTGTCCAAGCTACCCACAATGATCATGTTGCTGCAAAGAGCAGCCAAATAAACTTAAGACTGAACACATCATTTGAATCATGTAATCGTCGAAGGCCCAGGCCCTCAGTTTTTTTTGGAGTACACACTGATTCCCAGGATATTTTAGCTCCTTTAGCAGAAACGAAATCCCCGGTCCAAAGAAAGGCATTACACAATTGTTCTATGGCTTCAATACATCCTTTGGGTAGAGGAAAAACCGAGGCCCAAAAATTGAACATACCATACAAAACAGATTGGATCAATTGAAGGCGGCCAGCGAAAGAAAGATTTCGAACAGTCCAAGATTTAATCTTCTTCTTCACTCTATCAATTAAGGGTTGGTAGTCATCAGGCCGAAGCTTATGAGGCATCAAAGGCAAACCCAAATAACAAACCGGTAGGCTCCCTTGACTTAACCCAAACGTCTCTGCCAACTCCCTGTTTAGCGACTGATTTGCTCCATCCAGGAAAAGACCTGTTTTTGCAATGTTCAGCTTAAGGCCCGAACCAGAGTAGAAGTCATTCAGCAGATCGATAATTCCTCTCAAGGAGGCCATAGAACCGTCAAAAAAAATTAGCATGTCGTCGGCAAAGCACAGGTGAGTTATCAGCGGGTATGAGCAACGCGGATGAATACCAAAGATGCTGTTATGAGCTGCTGTATCCAAACTTTTAGATAAAATGTCCATTGCCAACACAAACAAAGATGAAGAGATCGGGTCACCTTGACGCAAGCCTTTCTTTCCTGGGTAAAACCCAACCAACTCACCATTAAAGGCAATAGAATAATGAGGTGAAGTGACACAGCTGTTAATCCACTGAATAAATATCGCAGGCATCCCAAAAGGTTCAAGAATGTTCATCACAAAATTCCAGTCGACGTTGTCATAGGCCTTTGTTATATCAATTTGCAAGCATCCCCTAGTAACGTCTCCTGGTTTATTAAAGTCTGCAACTAACTCGGAGGCAAGCAAAACGTTCTCGCAAAGTAGACGACCGCTAATAAACCCAACCTGGTTTCGCTGAACTGCCAAAGGAGTGATGAGCTTCAATCTGTTCCCAATAATCTTAGAGATAATTTTATAAACAGTGTTGCAAAGCGAGATTGGACGGAATTCAGAGAGCCTCGCAGCACCAGGGACTTTAGGAAGCAGAGCAATCACAGTAGAATTAACCTGGGGAGATAAAGAGGGATTGATGAAAAAGTCTTGGACTGCTTTAATCAGATCACTGCCAACCAAGTCCCACGAAGAAAGGAAGAATTCGACAGAAAACCCGTCGGGACCAGGAGCCTTGCTTTTGGGTAAAGCAAAAATAGTTTCTCTAATCTCTTCTTCACTAGGGAAAGCACTCAGTTGAGCCGATAATCCTTCAGAGCACCTGAACGGGTGAATATTTTGTATCTGCTCTACAGAGAAGGGCGAGATATCCTGATTTGCGGTTCCATGCAGACTCATATAATAGTTTAGGACCATATTCTTTAGAGCTGAGGAGTCGTACACTCGCCTATCTAAATCATCAAGGAGATAGTGGATCACGTTTCTTGAAAGATTGGCCCGAACTGCCTTGTGGAAGACCCCAGTATTAAGGTCTCCCACATTGAGCCAACGGATTCTGCTTTTTTTATGAAAAAATGATTCCTCTACTGCTGCTAGAAACAACCAGGATGCTTGGGCTCTGTTCTCAGCGTCAAACTGCTCAGGAGATGGATTAGTTAAGGCTTGCAATTGGGCGTCCTGTAGTACAGAAAGAGACTCTTTGACCCTGGCCTGAATATTGCTGAAGCTGTTTCTATTGAGAGACCGACAGCAAGCTTTTGCATTTCTCAAACGCTGATAAAGAGAAAACATGGGATTCGACTCTCTAATAGGAATGCGCCACGCCTCTCCCATGAGCTGAGGGTAATCAGGGTGGGTAGAGAACATAGCAAAGAAAATGAACTGGGATTTCCTAGGAGCCAAGCAGTTCGACAAGGATACCAGACATGGACAATGATCTGAAGTCCCAGGAACATCAAAGAAGGCGTTAGAGTTCGGAAACCTATCCAGCCAAGCTTCATTGGCCAAGGCCCTGTCGAGTTTCCTAGCTTTAGGATTGGTAATGCTCTTATTTGACCAGGTAAAAGGACACCCTCTAAAAGCCAAGTCAAAAATGGCACTCTCAGATAGACATTCGGAGAAGTCCTGGATGCCTTGAAGACAGACCTCTGAAGGGGATAATGAATAAATCTCAGACGTTGAAAGAACTTGATTAAAGTCCCCCATAATAATAAACGGCGAGTTACGCAAAGCTGGAGACTGAGCGAACTCCAAAAGTTGAGCCCAAAGACCGATTCTTTCCTCTCTTGTATTTCTCGCATAAATAAAAGCAGCTGTGTAATACCCTGATCAGAAGTCCCAAGTCAACGAAAGTCAACGACCCATGATCGACCAAGTCTTGCTGTGGGATGGTACTAGAAGTGAAGAATAGAGGTTCAGTCGAAGCAAATTGGAGGTTGGTCGAGTAAAATCCAAAGTTGGTCGAGTAAAATCCAAAGTTGGTCGAGTAGGCAGAACCGGAGCTTCGATATGGTCGTGGTCGAGTGTTGGGCCCAAATATGGCCCGCTAGCTGAGACTAATGGGCTAGAACGATAAGAGTTGACTATGGGCCACTGTAAGCCCATTGGCAATTAATCTTTTGAGAAAAGAATCAAAAAGAAGCCGGAGGCTGTTTTTGCTAAGGAAGGAACATCAACAAAACAGGTCACGGAGGAGAGCTCCGGACCTCATTTATAAACAGGTCACAGAGGAGAGCTCCGGACCTCATTTACAAGGAGCTAACAGGAGAGCTCCGGACCTCATTTACAAGGAGCTAACGGGAGTAGCTCAGGCTGGTTGCGCAGGACCCGGTCAAAAGGAGACTGTTGAGAATCCCCCAATTCACGGAGCAAATCTCGGAGGCTGGTTAGGATCCTTCAAACGTGGCTGAGAGCTATTTAAGGGGAAGGAGGAGATCAGAGAAAAGTCTCTCTGGCTCTCGATTCATTCATTCTACCATTTACACATGTTTAGTTCACAAAACGTTCTCATTCTTTGTAATCATCAGAATCATCTTATCAATCATCTGTAATCATCTCTTTACCAAAAACATCAATACAATCGCATTCTTTCTTCAAGTTCTTACAGGATTCAGCCCACGATTGTCTTTTCCCCAATCTAAACCTAACTTAAAATCAGGAAGTGAGTTTTACCCCTCACATTTTGGCGCCGTCTGAGGGGACGAGATAATTGAATCCTTCACTTCATAACTTGAGAATGGATCCATCCAACCAGGCAACGAATCCATCCATCCCGAATCCCGTGATCCAGATCGACGGATCACCGAACAGAAGAGATCCGGACCCTCAGGATCCGGAACCTCAACCCGCTGACCCTCGAT
This sequence comes from Eruca vesicaria subsp. sativa, assembly GCA_932364175.1. Taxonomy (NCBI): domain Eukaryota; kingdom Viridiplantae; phylum Streptophyta; class Magnoliopsida; order Brassicales; family Brassicaceae; genus Eruca; species Eruca vesicaria. The sequence continues at coordinate 3,479 of CAKOAT010187933.1, read as the reverse complement.
CCGAGCGACAGCCTCCGGCTAACGCTCAACCGAACCAACCCGGGATAGCTAACCCAAGGTCTTCCGGTGGAGGCAACACCGGAACTACTCCTCCTGAAAACCCTCAACGCCAACANTGCCCGACAGCAACGGTTCGAAGAGGTGACGAGATCTCTAACCGAGACAACTCAGTCATCACAACGCCAAGGCTCAGGAATCGCCTTTCGAGATCGACTCACCGAACCCACGTTCCCTCGCGGGCGCTTGAACTTTTCCCCCAACAGCATTGCTCGTAATGGGCAAGAGCCTGTTCTCCGGACACCTCATACCGGGACACCCCCAGTATTTAGTCCACCCGTGACAAGTGCTATGGGAAGTAACATAGCGACGACCAGCTCAGCACCCAATAGGGTCCACGAGCACAGCACCCGATTGCCACCTCCGCCACCTATCTTTAGGTCCGGAGAAGGGATGTCTCCCCCTCCTAGAGGCAGGGCTCCGACCTCAGCTTACCAAAATGGAAGCACGACCCATAA